>WNWK01016762.1:0-25000 GCA_009830355.1 Cherax destructor
GGTAGAGATATAATGATTGCAAATTGTTACTATTGCAATCTTAACTAGGCAATATGGCAAGATGGCAAGGAAAATAGATAATAACAGGCTGACTCTTGCGTACCACAGTTTAAAGGTAACTTAATTACTCAAGAGAGAAAGTGTTCATGAAACTGAACATCATGCAAGAGTAAGCTTGTTCACAGTAAAAATGCAATAATCTTATCCCTGAACAAAATTAACTTAATGTTATAAAAATAGCATGAGTTACACGCTCACAGCACAGATGAATAGTGCAATTTGAAATAGTTCTAGGAATTTAACAGTCAAGTTTAAGTCTGAATGGGAAAATGTATTAGGAAACACAGCACAACACTAGGACAAGCAACTTAATTGTGTAACTATTTGATAGTTCAGTAACACTGAGCGGAGAATTACACTGAGTTAATAAATGTAAGAAGTCACTACACTGAAATAAACTCTGAGCCTTTTATTTAAAAGTCTTAATACAGGCTTACAGATAATAATAATAATAATAATAATATCTTTATTTACTACAAGTACATGTACATGGTATACAGGCCTAGCTGACATCAGTGACATACTACTATATAGAAAGTCCCTTGTTATGCTGAGCATTTCGGGCAGATTAACTGTCTCTAAAGCGAAACACTGTTGCTGAAGGTCAGAAATAATCCTAGTGTAGAGGTGAGGGAAAGTTAGTGTAGTTAACCTGGGGTGTACGTGGCAACCCGCGCACCACTACATAACACAGCGTCTTCACAGGAGGCGGTGATTTCTTTGGGATGAATATGCGCTTTCTGTCGACTCACAGAGCCTGCGGCCTTGTCGTCGGCGCCCAGTCTATCTTCTTTCTTCACCTGGTCTGTGAGCGGTGGTGGAAATGTACAAGCATGGAGAGATATGTGGGTGATGGTGGTAGCGACACAGCTAATTCCCTCTCCCTTACATTACTCACTCTTTAAATCCATCTGGTTTATCAACCCACACTAAGCCACTAGGTAAAAGTTAGCTTTTACAGGCAGGAAGCACACTGATATGGCAGGAACACTAAAGAACGTTTACGTAGATGTGCTGGGGATCAGGATAGCTGTGCCTGCTGGCTACCTTAGTTTGTCCTGCCTGGCTTGGTTGTTGCTTTCAAGCCTGCTTGAATGTGCCAGTTAAACCCGTGTCAACCACTTGAAGATTATCTTGTAGCAGGCACGTATGCACACAGGAGACACATTCTTAAGAAGGGTGGGTGGGAAATCGTGGAAAGCTGGCAGCAGGACTGACGGGCACTATTACAACCTCAGGTTCAATGGCCTGTTAACCTGAGTGTAAAGGAAGCTTGGAGCAAAGAAACACAGTAGAAGATGTATTGAAATTGTATTTCTTTCAAAAATCAGCTAGATTAATTCCAAACTTTTATCTTTTCCTTCACCAAGTAATTATGATTATATAAGACTTTTGTCTTTTCCTTCACCAAGTATAACAAAGTGTTATTTACACATATGTACACTATATACAAAGGAGTAGTGTTTAGTGCACGCCACAGTTGTCTAGGCTAAGCAGCAGCCAAAAGACAGACAACTTTCCACAACCAGCTCTATGCAGGAATTCCAATGACAAACTGCGAGTGGTAACCACGTCACCTTTGTCATTGTTAAACTCGCATTTAATTGGCTGAACCGAGTCGTTGATTTGATGATGGGGCCCTCATCACCAAACCCTTAACGATGGTTCGCTGGTTGGAGGGGAGCCTATGTGGGTGTGTTTAACATGCTCCGAATAAAGGTTACATACTCTTTGCATGCAACACCCCCACCCCAAGAGGGCTCAGGACTAGGCTTCCACCTCAAATGGGTAGAGTGCCACCATGGCACATTATAATAATGGGACCGCCTTTCCCTCTACCATCCCGCTCATTAGTTAAAGCTAAACTTTTCTCGAGACATAAGTCCAGCTTTAAACTTAAGAGTGAGACAGCCGATGGTAGGGCTAACATAGGTCCAAGGTGCCTGCGGTCGGTAGCAGGGCACCCCCCCACTAAAAAAACCCCACCACTAGGGGAAAAAAAGGGCTGGTTCTACCCAAAGTCCCTAACACATCCTAACTAAATACAATGACTTCTGGACAACACATCAGCTATTGTGTTAAATTTTCCAGCAATGTGTATAATTTTTATATTGTAGGGTTGCAACCTAATACTCCAACGCATGAGTCTGGTATTTTTGTTTTTCATGTTCTGTAGATACACCAGAGGGTTGTGGTCGCTGTAGATGGAGACCACCTGAGAGGACTGGCCCACGTAGACATCAAAATGCTCTAATGCCAGAAGTAGAGCCAGGCCCTCCTTCTCTATAGTAGAGTAGGCCCTCTGGTGTGGCTGGTATTTGGCAGAGAAAAATGCCACAGGCTGCAACCCATCATCCCCAGATTGCAGAAGCACTGCCCCCACCCCAGACTCACAAGCATCAATCTGTAAGGAAAATGGTTTTGAAAAGTCTGGAGACAACAGAATGGGTGCAGTACAAAGTAACCTCTTTGCTTTCGTAAATGCATCTTGACATTCTGGGGTCCAAATAAAGGGAACTTTGTGACTGGTAAGTGAGGTTAGAGGTGCAACAATATCTGCAAAATTTTTACAGAATCTTCTATAAAACCCTACCATCCCTAGAAAACGTTGAAGGGATTTCCTGTCAGGGGGAACTGGATAATTTTTAATGGCCAGAATTTTTGCAAATTTAGGGACCACTTTGCCACTACCTACTTCATGGCCCAGAAAATTAATAGTAGATTGGCCAAAGGATGACTTTGATAAATTAACAGTTAAATGAAAACTCTGGAAGGTCTCAAAGAGAGCCTTAAGCCTAAACACATGTTGGTCCCAAGTGTCCGACACAACAACTATGTCATCTAGGTAAGCTGCCGTGCCTTCAAGTCCTTTAATAGACTGATGGATAAGTCTCTGGAATGATGCAGGAGAGTTTTTCATTCGAAGGGGTCACTGTATACTGATAATGACCTCCTGGAATTACGAAGGCAGAGATTTCCTTCGCCTTATCTGTTAAAGGTACTTGATAGTAACCTTTAAGGAGGTCCAATTTGGATACAAAAGTAGCCTTACCCACAAAGTCGATTACATCATCGAAACGTGGCAGAGGATAGGCATCTGCAATTGTGACCTCATTCACCTTACGGTAATCTGTGCACATTCGGAACCCTCCATCAGCTTTGTTAACAAGAATGCACGGTGAAGCCCACGGACTAGATGACTCCTCCACTAACCCATGCTCTAACAGAAATTCTACCTCCTGTTGAAGTAGCTTCTGTTTTTCAGGATTAGCTCTGTAGGGGGAGAGTTTAATAGGTTTAGAGTTTCCAACATCTACATCATGATATCCTAAAGTACATTTTTTCGGCACATCCGAAAAATATCAGGATAAGACTGTAGAAGCGCAGTTAAATTAGTTACTTGAGACTTGGTCAAACCCAACATTAAGGTTTAGGGTCCTTGAGGAGGACCGAATTTGGAAGCTTTACATTAATCTCAGAGTGCAAGAGTCAGGGTCATCAGAGGCAGAGGACAGAGTCATTACTGGAACTTTATCTGGTGTATTAAAAGCTTTAATTTGATTAATGTGGTAAGTTTTGCTTTTGAGGTCTTGTAAAGGGAGATACCACATAATTTACATCAGATAATTTACTTACGATTTGCATTGGTCCCGTAAATCTAGCTTTCAAGGTGTGGCCAGGTATAGGCTCCTGTACCAACACCTTATCTCCTGGATGGAAGGAGCGAAATTTTGAGTTTCTGTCATACCTCTGTTTCATCGTATTCTGAGCTGCCTTCAAGTTAGCCTTAGCCAACTGACGTGCTACCTGCAACCTTGAAGAAGGGTTGTAGAGGGTTGTGGAGGCGTCTTCTCCCATCCATCCTTCTTTGAGCACACATAGAGGACCTCGTACATTGTGCCCAAATATCAGCTCAAAAGGACTGTACCCTGTAGACTCTTGCACAGTTTCTCTCATTGCAAATAGCAACAGAGGAAGTGATTCATCCCAGTCTGTAGGAAAATGCAAGCAGAATGTTCTCATCATTGTTTTTAACGTCTGATGGAATCTTTCCAAGGCGCCTTGGGACTGAGGATGATAGGCAGTGGATAGGTTATGAACTATTCCTAGCCTAGTTAATGCTTCCCTAAATGCTTTGGCAGTGAAGTTAGTACCTTGATCACTTTGAATAGTTTTAGGAATTCCAAAGCAAGAGATAAACTTAGTTAAAGCTTTAAGGATTGCTTTAGTGTTAATACTGCGCATGGGAACTGACTCTGGATATCTAGTTACTCTATCCATGATTGTGAATAAGTATTGATTTCCAGACTTAGCTTTAGGTAGTGGACCTACACAATCTATTATCAATTCTGAGAAAGGGTCTCCATTAACAGGAATGGGATGGAGAGGTGCAGGTTTAATGGGGTGTCCAGGTTTCCCTACCTGCTGACATTCTGGACAACAGCGAATATGATTCTTTACATCTTGCCTTAACTTTGGCCAAAATAATTCTTTTGTTATTCTATATTGAGTTTTGGTAATTCCCAAATGGCCTCCTAAAGAAGAATTATGGGCTATATTTAGTATCTGAGACCTAAACTTTCTGGGAACCACTAACTTATCTGTTTGTTGTTTTCCCTCCACCTCCTTACCAGTTTCAGTGCAGACTAAGTAATTATTTTTTAAGAGATATTTGACCGGGTGACCCGAAGTGGATTTACCCATAGCTGCCTCAAAAGCAGAGTTTAGTGAGGAGTCTTTCCGTTGTTCCTCCCGAAAGGACAGTCCCTCAGGCATGGAAACAGAGACATCTGGCAATCCTGCAACCCTGGAATAGGAAGGCTTGATCTGGGGCTGTTCACTAAATTTACGAGGCTCTGGCCAGTTTTCCTCGCAAAACAAATTGGTTAGTCCGAGATCAGAGTCGTCAAGGACGAGTTAACATTCTTATCAGACATCACTTTGGATTGTGCCCGAGTTATGGCCAACATCGGGAAGAATTAACCATTATGGGTTCTATACATTTAGTAGACTCAATGTTATTACCCAGTAATAGCATTGCATCCTTCATAGGAAATCCCTCCGAGACACCAACAGTCAAAAACCCAGTGTAGTATTTACTCTGCACATAGATTTGATGTAAAGGGACAGAAAATACTGCTCCTCCAAAAGCTTCTAACAGAACTGAGGATTGCAAAGAGGTTTGATCAGAAAGGGGTAGTACTCCCTCTCTTATAAGTGAGCAATATGCTCCAGTATCCCTAAAGGTTTTAACTTCCTTTTTCTCTGAATGTTCCTGAAGGGATATGTAACAAGAGCTATAGTAAGGGGCCATCCCCTTCTCTACTTCTTCCTGGGACATATTATTAGGGATATTAGAGATTTTCCCAAATGGTTGGGGTTTACTTGGACAATTGGGTCTGATGTGGCCAGGCTTGCCACAATTATAACATACCATCTCAGCTTTAACTTTGGCACCTCGTTGATTTTGTGGCTTACGCCACTCTGGATACTGCCGCTTCACATCTCGTTGGGTAATTTGATGTTGCTCACCAGGTTGACTAGGAGTGAAGTTACGCTGCTCACCAGGTGTTTTAGTTGACTGCTGACGAGATTCACCTTCATCTTGACCTTTATTTCTCCACTCAGGAACTTTTCTTTGACGATCTCTGCTCATACCAGGCTGTTGAGGAAAGAGATAAGACCGCTCGGACAAGGAGCGGTTAGTTTCAAAAGTATCAGCCAACCTGGCTGCTTCCAGTGCCGTAGGCAAGGAATGATCTTGCAGAAAGACTCGAACCTCTGGACTAACAGACTCCAGCAGGTTGTCCACCAAGATGAGCTGCTTCAAATTTTCAAAATCAGCGACACCACTTGCCTTGTACCACTTTGTAAAAGCCCTGGTCTGCTGTCTGACGAAGTCAACAGCAGACTGACCCAACTGCCTTCTGCCGAGTTTGAATTCTTTCCTATACTTGGCAGGAATACATTGATAAGCCCCAAGAACAGTGGTTTTCACAATGCGATAGTTTCCAAAATCAGCATTTCCCAGGCTAGAAGTAAATTATTGTGCCTTACCAAACAACGCAGTATGCACCAGTGACGCCCAATGAACCTCAGGCCACCCTAAAGCTCGAGCCTGGTTTTCAAATGCTTCGAAAAACTGTTCAGGCTCTGCTTCAACAAAACGAGGAACAAACTGTACTGCCCTTTGCAAATTGAAGTCATCTACAGTCTGATGGAATTGTCTCCTCTCCTTCTCTCTATCAAACTCCTCCTTAGCAAATGCACGCTGTTCTTTAGTTTGTTCAAGAGTGAGTCTGGCTAGTTCAAGCGCCAGTGAACCAGACTCACCTGTCGATAACCCCACACCTGTGACTTGCTGGTTTTGCTCAGGAGTTCTGTCTCTCCCATTTTGTAGAAACCTCAATGGTGACCTACGATTAACAGCTCCTGTAGAGGGAGAAACACTAGACTGATATGCCATAGTTTCAGTTTGTATTTTACTCCTTATAATATCACGCAGCTGAGCAGCAGTAAGGGTACGCTGGTATTCAACACCAATAGAACGAGCGATACGCCAACAACGCTGTAGAGAGAGTTTGGGCAACTTTAGCAGAGTTAACTCAGACACTAACCGTCTGACTCGAATAGGTGGCATTAACCCCCAACTTTAACACGCTGTAGCTCTATGCACGGTACGAATTGCAGTATACTCATACGATAGCAGAGCTGACACGCAATAGCAAAGCCAATATGCACACACACAATAGCAAGGCTGATACACAATAACAAACCAAATTGCAGAATACTCACAATAGCAGGCTGACCATAGCGAAGCGAATGCAAAGATGAGACAAAATTCGTGAAGCGTTGGCAAAGCGTAAGCAATGCCAGATACAAGCTATCTAGATACAAGACTAGCTCCTGCGCGAACTTCAACTCTAGGCTCAACTCCTGCTCTAAGTCTCCAAATTCAGCTCCAGGACAGGCTACCCATATTACAACCTCAGGTTCAATGGCCTGTTAACCTGAGTGTAAAGGAAGCTTGGAGCAAAGAAACACAGTAGAAGATGTATTGAAATTGTATTTCTTTCAAAAATCAGCTAGATTAATTCCAAACTTTTATCTTTTCCTTCACCAAGTAATTATGATTATATAAGACTTTTGTCTTTTCCTTCACCAAGTATAACAAAGTGTTATTTACACATATGTACACTATATACAAAGGAGTAGTGTTTAGTGCACGCCACAGTTGTCTAGGCTAAGCAGCAGCCAAAAGACAGACAACTTTCCACAACCAGCTCTATGCAGGAATTCCAATGACAAACTGCGAGTGGTAACCACGTCACCTTTGTCATTGTTAAACTCGCATTTAATTGGCTGAACCGAGTCGTTGATTTGATGATGGGGCCCTCATCACCAAACCCTTAACGATGGTTCGCTGGTTGGAGGGGAGCCTATGTGGGTGTGTTTAACATGCTCCGAATAAAGGTTACATACTCTTTGCATGCAACAGGCACTCAGGCACGTATGTGGGCAGGCAAAAACCGCCTCTAGACCATAGGTAAATAGAGGCGAATGGCTGAGTTCTAAATAGAGGGAGGAGGCAGGCGAGGGGTAGTGTAGATAGGCCTTCTTGTGCCACTTCAAACCAACACTTTTCGTTTAACTAGGTAGATCACTAGTCACAGCTCACACATAAGAGTTCCAGCAACAATGCAGCTGCGATCCAACGATATGAGTTGCATGATGAGTTGTCAGTCGAGTGAAATAAGCAGTCCTGGGAAACAAGGCCTAGGACCTCACACACGTCCTCTCCCCTCAAACACTCAGCCCTACTGCTTTTGTCTGGGAGGTACCTCCTCCCCTCTTGGTCAATGCATTAATATACTACAGTATACTATCTGTTATGGTATACTGCCAACAATACAATAATAGAATACTCAGCTTCTATAATCTTAACACTGTAGTTCTGTGTGTATCCCTATTCTAATACATACTAAAGTGCCCCTAAACTGCCCCTAATGCCATGGCATGCCAGTGGCTCTCCTTGCATTACAGTTTTATAATTGTTTTATAATTGTAACTACCAATAACATTGTACACTTGTAACATGCATAGAAATAAAAATTATTATTATTATTATTATTATTATTATTATTACTAAGTCCTAACAATATTAGTTTTACAGTGGTACTAATACTAGCATCTACACCTCAGTTCTGATAGCTCCAGGAGTGAGTGACCCTTAGCTTCCTCTCAGAGGCAGTATAAACTGTATAAACTGTAACCCTCATACAACATACAAACTAGGCAAGTAATACATGCGTCTGGCAGCAGTGTCCTCGCAGTGCCGTTCCCTGCTGAGAAAGTGTCGTACTCTCTGTCTCCTGGATCCTTTGCAAACTCCTATAATACGTTCACTTATCTTACGTATACGTATATATATATATTTACTCCACTCGTCCCTCAAGTGTTTACACTTTAACTGCTGGTAAATTCACTTTTATTTCCTTATTTATGACACACAACCTGCTATGGCATCACTGCTTTCTGGTGCCTACGGACCTTCACTCATACCTTTATTTTGTTTTCACTTTCTTCCTATTGCTGAATAGTTAACTATTCATACTTGCTACATGCTATATCACATTTCACTCACTGACCAATTTGCTTACACTTGACTATCCGACTGTGGATCACTTATCCTCGTAAGTTATCCTTTTGTAGCTGTGTGGCAGCAGTGCCTTCTAGGCCTCTAACACTTTTTGCACTTTCAAATTTCCATTCATATTTCCTGAAAATTTCCGACTTCCTCTAAACCATTTCACTTTTAAGACCTCTTTGTCCCTTGCTGGGTTGTTCACTGACCCTTACACTACCACTGGCTTCTGCCAAGAGCTAAAACACTCCCTAAAAACACTGAAATCTTGGGAGCCTTTGCCCCAGCACTGTGTGTGTGTGCATGTGTGTATGTGTGTGCGTGGTTAGTGTACCGGTGGATCCCCTCACTAAGTGTCTGTTGACACTACCTCACCTATTCCTAGCTCCTACCAACCCAATTGAAGTCTCGCTCATAATCAACGACCTTAAAAACAAGGCAGGAGACATAAACAGCTTACCAACTTTTATGTACAAAAAAGCTTCACAGGTACTGTCACCAATTATAGCAACACTATTCAATAAATCCATTGAAGCCTCTACCTTTCCATCAATTCTCAAAATAGCTAGGGTCACCCCGATCCACAAAGGAGGTGATCAAACAGACCTAAATAATTATAGACCAATTTCTAATTTACCATTGCTTTCTAAAATCTTCGAAAAATTAATTAATAGACAAATCTATTCCTACCTCGTCTCACACAATGTACTCAACCCCTGTTAATTTGGATTCAGGACAAACAAGAGCACAAACGATGCTATTACGCACATGTTGGAGTTAATATATACAGCACTTGAGAAAAAGAAGTCCCACTGGGAATCTTCATTGATCTACGCAAAGCTTTTGATACAGTCGACCATGATTTACTGCTCACAAAATTAGCACACTATGGTATAAGGGGGCACCCACTCAACTACCTAAAGTCATACCTCACCAACAGAAGCCAATACGTGTACACAAATGGAGCGAACTCTTCCACACAACAAATTGCAGTCGGAGTCCCTCAAGGAAGTGTCCTGGGGCCACTCCTATTCCTCATTTACATAAATGACCTACCGAATGCATCACAACTACTCAAACCCATTTTATTTGCAGATGACACAACATATGTCTTCTCTCACCCAAATCCAGTTATACTGGCCAACACTGTTAATGCCGAATTACAGAAAATATCAACATGGATGACGACTAACAAGTTACTCTCAATACTGACAAGACCTACTTCATACAGTTTGGAAGCAAAGCCACAAATGTTCCACTTAACATAACACTTAATGGTACACCCATCACAAGACTCACAGAGGGAAAATTCCTAGGAATCCACCTTGACAGTAGCCTTAAATTCCAAACACACATACAACAAATTTCCAAGAAAATCTCGAAGACAGTAGGCATATTATCAAATATACGCTATTATGTACCTCAATCAGCTCTCCTTGCACTATATCATTCACTTATCTACCCGTATCTCACCTATGGAATCTGTGCATGGGGATCAACAACGTTAAATCACCTTAGACCACTCATAACACAACAAAAGGCCGTAGTCAGAATGATAACAAATTCCCACTCTAGACAGCATACTCCACCAATATTCAAAAGTCTCAAACTACTCACCATAAAGAACATTCATACTTACTCTTGTGCCTACTACATATATAAAACTTTACACTCTAATATAAACCCTCTGCTCAAAACTCTCCTCACAACTTTAATAGGACCCATGACCACAACACACGACACAGATCACTTTTTTATATACCCGTGTTCATATCAACCTATGTAAAATTCTATGCACATAAAGGGCCCCAGAATCTGGAATTCATTACCAGTAAATATTAAGATAATCTTGTCTGAAAATCAATTTAAGACTCAACTCAAAACCACCTACTCACCCAAACCTAAATGATCATGCTATAAACTACTTTGAAAAAATGCTCATTGTTACTTTCCTATACGATAATCTCAATTTGTAATAATATGTTACTATTATGTTACCCCTACTCATATTATAAGTTAATGTCAAAAATGCTCAATGTTATTTTCCTTAAGATAATCTCAATTCCATATTATCATTCAAGAATCTTAACACCTGTAACAATCTAAGATCTAATATCATTATATAATAATTTAAACAGTAAAATTTCATCATATTGTAATTTTGAAAATAATTTTTAACTAGAATAAACTCAATAAATTTCTCTAATATTAAGTACATAGTTTTTAAGGACTAGAATAAGCTGCCCCTAATGCCATGGCATGTCAGTGGCTCTCCTTGCACTCAATTTACATTGTAACTTCCGATACCCATGTAATCTGCAATGAAATAAAATTTGTTTGTTTGTTTGTTTGTTTATTAAATGTTAGTAAATGCTGTTTACTCTAGTTCTGATAGCTCCAGAAGTGAGTGACCCTTAGCTTCCAGCCTCAGAGACTGGTATATACTGACACCACTATGCAACAACAACTAGATGAATATCACATGCGTCTGGCAGAAGTTGTGCTTCCTCGTGGTGCCTGCCTCGTGGTGGCTCGCTGCCACTCCCTGCTGAGAGAGTGTTGTACTCTCCGTCTCCTGGATCCTTTTCAAACTCCTATGATAAGTTCACTTATCTTACGTATGTATATATATTCTCCACACGTTCCTCAAGTGTTTACACTTTAACTGCTGGTTACTTCACTTTTCTTTCCTTATTTATGACACAACCTGACTATGGTGATAATGACGGTCTAGTAGCTAGGAATGATAACCTTAACTCTCTATGTAATGCACAGATAGGTCAATGTGAGACAACAGATTCATTCTTAATATTTCAGACACCACCAGACATATGTATACACTGTACTAAGGTACGAAAAAAGAACAGTAAACTTACTGTATGTAAAATGTGTAAGAGGTGGATGAATAATGGATGTGTGTTTGATTATGGTAATGGTGCCAGATTTCATTTTGTTAGTAACAAATGCACTTTGGCACAGTTACCCTTTAGCAATGATGACATTCATTTACCTATTTTTAATGCTAATGGCCCCTTGCCATATATTGATGATTATGATTTTTTTAAGAAAACAGGCCTTCACTTTATTCATGTCAACGCAAGATCACTTCTTTCAAAATTGGCAGAGATTAGGATTCTAGCTAACATAACTAGAACGGCAGTTATATCCATCTCGGAATCCTGGTTGGATGATACGGTGACTGACGACGAGGTCAAAATAGAAGGTTACAATATAAAACGCTTAGATAGGAATAGAAAAGGTGGTGGGGTATGTGCCTACATAAGGAACGACTTAGCCTATAATCCAAGACCTGATTTAAATGACAATAAACTAGAGGTCCTATGGTTTGAAGTGTTGCTTCCCAAGACCAAACCCATCTTAGTAGGAACTAGTTATCGCCCTCCCACCTATGAACGTTTGAAGTTCCTAAACCTGTACTCTCTAGAACGCAGGCGGGAGAGATACATAATTATATACACATGGAAAATTCTCGAGGGCTTAGTACCAAACTTGCACACAAAAATCACTCCCTACGAAAGCAAAAGACTCGGCAGGCGATGTAACATCCCCCAATGAAGAGCAGGGGTGCCACTAGCACGTTGAGGGACAACACAATAAGTGTCAGGGGCCCAAGATTGTTCAACTGCCTCCCAGCATACATCAGGGGGATTACCAACAAACCCCTGGCTGTCTTCAAGCAGGCACTGGACAGGCAGCTAAAGTCGGTACCTGACCAGCCAGGCTGTGGTTCGTACGTTGGACTGCATGCGGCCAGCAGTAACAGCCTGGTTGATCAGGCTCTGGTCCAACATGAGGCCTGGTCACAGACCGGGCCGCGGGGGCGTTGACCCCTGGAATTCTCTCCAGGTAAACTCCAGGTCCAGGTATGACCAGTTCTTAGAGGACTTTCCGAGAGTCTTGTCCGGACTTGGTAACAATGTGGAGACAGTAATACTAGGAGACTTCAACATCTGTTTTCATCAGCAAAATAACGGGCTATGTAAAAGGTATAAGCAAATTCTGGATTTAAATAGTTACACTCAACTAATTAATACACCAACCCGGATCACACAGTTCTCAGCCACCCTAATTGACCACATATTAGTAACCGCCCTGAGAACATTAGTCAGTCAAGCGTCATTACCACAGGTCTTAGTGATCATTTCGTCATTTACTGTACCAGGAAAATCACTAGGGAGCGGGTAGGCCTACACAGGACAATAAAAATTAGATCAACTAGAAACTACAATAAAGAAACACTGGTAAATATGCTACACAATTGTGATTGGTCAGTGATAACAAGTTGCACGGACGTAAATGATGTCTGGGAAAATTTCAAAACAATGTTCACTGCCATCCTTGACAATATTGCACCAGTTAAAGAGGTTAGGATTAAACGAAGAACTGAACCCTGGATGACTACAGAGATATTAGATAATATGAAATTCAGAGACCAGTTGATAAAAAGATTTAAGGCAAACAGACAGGATATTGCAGCGCTAAATGAATTCCAAAGGGTGAGTAACAGAGTGCAGAGGCTTATAAAGGGCGCAAAGGCAAGGCACTATTGCTCAAAAATCGAAGAGTACAAGAATAACCCTAGAAAGCTCTGGCAACAACTAAAACAGTTGGGGTATAGCTATAAACCCGTAGATAGATCTAACATAGTACTAAATGTCGATAACGAGGTATGCCACGAAACAACTAAAGTGGCAAATTGCTTTAATTCGTACTACACAACTGTCGCATCAACACTAGTAAGTAAGCTACCAGCTGCATCAAATACCTTTAACACAGACTCTGATAAGTTTAAAACATACTATACCAACAAACGAGTAACTCCAAACACTTGTCAACTAGTAAGTGTATCTCATGACTTAGTGCAAAAAGAACTTGGCAGGTTAAACCCAACTAAGAGCACCGGCCCAGATAACATCCCGTCTAAGTTCCTAAAAGATGGTGCCTCTGAACTGGCAATCCCCATTGCTCACATAATAAATTTGTCCATCACCACTAATACAGTGCCAGATGGGTTCAAGGAGGCCAGAGGTACTCCTATCTTCAAGAAAAATAGTAGGTCTGATGGCAGCAACTATAGGCCTGTTAGTATACTCAGTGTAATATCCAAAATTCTAGAGAGGGCGGTGTACTGTCAAGTAGTTAAGTATCTTAGTGACAACAACATTCTTCATAGTTACTAATCAGGCTTCAGGAGATCTTACTCAACCGACACCTCCCTAATTAACCTGATGGATTACATGAGAACTGGAATGTCGATAGGGAACCTCATATGAATGGTAACTTTAGACTTGCAACCACAATATATTATGTAAGAAACTTCAAGCTATAGGCATAGGTTCCATAGACTGGTTTTAGTCCTATCTTAACAATAGGAAAAAAATTGTCAAAATCAACAAAACAGAATCAGAACCACTGCCGATAGCATGTGGAGTTTCCCAAGGTAGTATTCTGGGTCCCTTATTATTCCTGTGTTATGTAAATTACATGCCCATCAGTGTCAAGTGCAAACTCCTATTGTATGCGGATGACAGTGCTCTGTTAGTGTCAGGTAAAGACCCACAAGATATAGCAAATGTATTAACACTGGAACTGGAGTCCTGCAGCAAATGGTTAGTAGACAACAAACTATCGTTACACCTCGGGAAAACAGAAGCCATACTCTTTGGCACGAAATATAAACTGAGAAGGGTAAATAATTTTAATGTCCGGTGTAATGGGGAATCAATCACTTCAGTTTCCTCAGTAAAATATCTGGGAATCCCCTTTGACCCATGCATGTCAGGAGAATTGATAGAGAACAGTGTAGTAAAGAAAGCGAATGCCAGACTGAAGTTCCTCTACAGACAAGCACAGTGTCTACCTACTGAGGCTCGCAGGACCCTATGTCTTGCCCTTATACAATGTCATATTGAGTACGCTTGCTCTTGATGGTACTCTGCCTTGACAAAAAAAAAAACTGAAAGATAAGTTGCAAATAACCCAGAACAAAATGGTAAGATTCATCCTGGACCTGGGTCCAAGAGAGCATGTAGGCCAGGATGAATTACAACAATTGGATATGCTGAATATTGAAGACAGAGTAAAACAACTTAAATTGAATCAAGTTTATAAAACTGCTCACAGTGTCCAGAATATCTTGCTGCCAATTTTGTCAAGGCTGGGAACCAAAGCAGTCATAGTACTAGGGGGAGAGAGCACAACTTTGTAGTACCCACAGTCAGTGGCCAGGCTTCAAACACCTTTTATTGTACAGCAATAAAGGAATGGAACAGACTGCCTGCACATGTCAAAGCCAGTCATAGCATGAACCAGTTCAAGAAGAGAGCCAAAAGCTACCTAATGAATGTAGCGACAGAAAGGGAGGAAAATGATTTTTATTTTTTTAACTAACATACATGCAAATGTAAATAACTCTTTTTACCTTATTCCTAGTATACATTCTTTATAGTATAAAAACATATATCTCCTACAGTGTATAATATTAAGGTATTAAATGGACCCCAATGGAAATAGTTCACTCTGTCTGACTTTTTTGGGTTATCCTAGGTTCTTTACACACATATGCTGCTATGTATGATAATCTATGTAACTGTATTTGTGTATACCTGAATTAACTTACTTATGGCACACCTCTTCCTGGAGGACTACTGCTCACCTTCACTGATACTTTTATTTTGTTTTTACTTTCTTCCTATTGCTTGTTAGTAAACTATTTGCACTTTCTATTTGCTACCTCACAGTTCACTCACTGACCAATTTGGCTTACACTTGACTATCCGACTTTGGGTTCACTTATCCTTGTAAATTAACCATTTGTAGCTCTGTGGTAGCAGTTCCTTCTAGGCCTCTAACAGGTTTTGCTCTTTCAAAATTTCCTGAAACTTCAGTCTTCCTCTAATCCAATTCACTTTTAAGATATCTTTGTCACTTGCTTGGTTGTTCACTGACCCATACACTATCCCTGGCTTCTGCTAAGAGCTAAAACATGCCCTAAAAGCACTGAAATCCTGGGAGCCTTTTTGCTCCTGCACTCTACCGCGCAAGTGTGTGTGTGTGTACTAACCTAATTGTGGTTGCAGGGGTCGAGACTCAGCTCCTGGCCCCGCCTCTTCACTGACAGCTACTGGGTCCCTTCTCTCCCTGCTCCATGAGCTTTATCATACCTCGTCTTAAAGTTATGTATAGTTCCTGCCTCCACTATATCCCTTGCTAGACTATTCCACTTCCTGACAACATCTGACTCTTCATCTTCCAATTGTGCCCCCTTGTTTCTGTGTCCCCTCTCTGGAACATCCTGTCTCTATCCACCTTGTCTATTCCCCACAGTATTTTTGTCGTTATCATGTCTCCCCTAACCCTCCTGTCCTCCAGTGTTGTCAGGCTTATTTCCCTTAACCTTTCTTCGTAGGACATTCTCCTTAGCTCTAAAACTAACCTTGTTGCAAACCTTTGCACTTTCTCTAATTTCTTGACGTGCTTGACCAGGTATGGGTTCCAAACTGGTGCTGCATACTCTAGTATGGGACTGACGTACACGGTGTATGTGTCTTGAACGATTCCTTATTTAGGTATCGAATCACTAATCGTAGGTTTGCCAGTCGCCCATATGCTGCCGCAGTTATCTGGTTTATGTGTGCTTCCAGATACGTGCTTGGTGTTATACTCACCCAAAAATCTTTCTCTTTTAGCGAGGTTTGCAGTCTTTGCCCACCTAACCTATATTCTGCCTGCGGTCTTCTTTGCCCTTCCCTAATCTTCATGACTTTGCATTTGGTGGGATTAAATTCTAGAAGCCATTTGCTGGACCAGGTGTCCAGCATGTCCAGGAATTTTTGAAGTCCTGCCTGATCCTCATCTGATTTAATTCTCCTCATTAATTTCACATCGTCTGCAAACAGAGACACTTCTGAGTCTATCCCGTCCGTCATGTCATTTACATATACCAAGAATAGCACTGTTCTTAGGACTGAACCCTGTGGGACCCCACTCGTCACAGGCGCCCACTGTGATGCCTCATCACATACCATAACCCGTTGTTGCCTCCCTGTCAGGTATTCTTTGATCCATTGCAGTGCCCTTCCTGTTATAAACGCCTGATCCTCCAACTTCTGCACTAATCTCTTATGAGGAACTGTGTCAAAGGCCTTCCTGTAGTCCAAGAAAATGCAATCAACCCACCCTTCTCTCTCGTGTCTTACCTCTGTTACTTTGTCATAGAACTCCAGAAGGTTTGTGACACAGGATTTGCCTTCCATGAATCCGTGCTGGTTGTTGTTTATAATCCTGTGTCGTTCCAGATGCTCCACCGTTCTCCTCATGATGATCTTCGCCATGACTTTGCACACTATACACGTAAGTGACACTGGTCTATAGTTTAATGCCTCGTTTCTGTCTCCTTTCTTAAAAAATGGGAACTACATTTGCCTTCTTCCATACCTCAGGTAGCTGCCCAGTTTCAAGGGATGTGTTGAATATTGTGGTTAGTGGCACACACAGCATCTCTGCTCCCTCTCTAAGGACCCACGGGGAGATGTTGTCTGGTCCCATCGCCTTTGAGGTATCAAGGTCACTGAGCAACTTCTTCACCTCTTCCTCAGTTGTGTGTATGTCATCCAACACTTGGTATAGTCCTTGTTGGTGTCCCGCTCTGTACTGTCTTCCCAGAGTTCTTCCTGCCTCCACTGTGAATACCTCATTAAACCTCGTGTTGAGCTTCTCACATACCTCTTGATCGTTTCTTGTGAGTTCTCCACCTTCTTTCCTCAGCCTGATCACCTGGTTTTTGAGTGTTGTCTTCCTCCTAATGTGACTATACATCAGTTTCGGGTCAGACTTGACTTTCGATGCTATGTCATTTTCGTACTGTCGCTGGGCCTCCCTCCTTATCTGTTAATACTCATTTCTGGCTCTATGACTAATCTCCTTATTTTCCTTATTTGCCTTCGGTACTTTTTCCATGCTCTAGCACACTGAGTCTTTGCCTCCCTGCACCTTTGGGTAAACCAGGGGCTCGCTCTGGACTTCCCATTTATTCTGTTGCCCTTGGGAACAAAACTTTCCTCTGCTTCCTTGCATTTTGTTGTTACGTATTCCATCATTTCGTTTACTGACTTTCCTTGCATGACTCTGTCCCACTGAACCTCCTGCAGGAAGTTCCTCATACCCGTGTGGTCCCCTCTTTGATAGTTTGACTTTTCCCTTTCAACTCCTGTTGCCCTCTCCACTTGTAACTCTACTATGTACTCAAAGCTCAGAACCATATGGTCACTGCCTCCCAGGGGCCTCTCATATGTGATGTCCTCAATGTCTGAGCTGCTCAGAGTGAACACAAGGTCCAGCCTTGCTGGTTCATCTTTTCCTCTCTCTCTCTGGTATTGTCTCTGACATGTTGGTGCATCAGGTTTTCCAGTACCGCATCCATCATCTTGGCTCTCCATGTTTCTGGACCCCCATGTGGCTCCAGATTTTCCCAATCGATCTCCCTGTGGTTGAAGTCGCCCATAACCAGCAATTTTGCTCTGCTCGAATGAGCTCTTCTTGCCACCTCAGCCAGTGTGTCCACCATTGCTCTGTTGTTCTCTTTATATTCCTCTCCTGGCCTCCTGCAGTTCTGTGGTGGGTTATACATCACTGCAATATCTATCTTATGTTCCCCAGACTGAATTGTACCTACTATGTAGTCCCTTTCCCTAATTGCACCCATGCCTTCCATTTCCTCAAATCTCCTTTGGTTCCTTACGAGCAGTGCAACCCCTCCCCCTCCTCTATGCGTCTGTTATTGCCTCAGTGAGTTTCGTTTCTGAGACTGATATGATGTCTGAAGACTTCTCATCGATCCTTTCATTCCACTCTTCATATTTATTCGTTATCTATCCGCGTTCGTGTACCAAACCTTCAACTTCGTTTCTAAAACTGTGGTCCTGGGGAATATTGAGGTTGAAGGGTGGGAGCCTGGCAAGGGCCTATGGGGGGTTGCGGTGGGGGTGGAGTTTGTGATAGGGGTTGCGGTGGGGGTGGAGTTTGTGATGGGGGTTGCGGTGGGGGTGGAGTTTGTGATGGGGGGTTGCGGTGGGGGTGGAGTTTGTGATGGGGGGTTGCAGTGGGGGTGGAGTTTGTGATGGGGGGTTGCGGTGGGGGTGGAGTTTGTGATGGGGGGTTGCGGTGGGGGTGGAGTTTGTGATGGGGGGTTGCGGTGGGGGTGGAGTTTGTGATGGGGGTGGTGGGGGTAGAGTGCCCATAAGGGTTGCTGTAGGGGTGGGGTTTGTAATGGGGGGTGGGGACAGGAGGAATGGTGTGTGGGTGTGGGTTTAAATTGTACAGTTGCCTTGGGGTTGTTGTGGTTGGAGTCCTTCTGTGGGTGTTTCTGGGGGGTGTGTCTGCCCTTCTACCTGGGTCTGGGTTCCTCCGCTCTTCTTTGTCACTTCCTCTCATTCCTCCTTTCGTCTTTGTATCCTCTCTTTCAGTGACATCCTTTCCTTTTGTGTTCTGTTCCGATCGACATACACGCTCTGGTAATCCCGATTCTCTCTCAGTCGTGCTTTCTCCTGCAGGATCATGGTTCAAGCTGATTCTGCCTTGAAAATTACTTTGAGAAGCCATTTTCTTCCCCTTGTAAACCACCCAATTCTCCAAAAATTTGTCACTTGGGTCATGTCACCTTCACCTATTGCTTTCATGATACCTTCAATAGTTTTTTTCTCCTCCTGTTTTCTTTTATCATGGTGATCCCTTTCGACTTCCTGGAGCCTGTAGACAAAGATTGACCTCTCCCTTTCATCCTCCAATTGTGTCTCCCTTTGCATCCTCAGAGTCACTTTAGTTCCTTTCATTGAGGTGTCCCTTCCATGGCTGAAGCCCCTATGCTTCGTGGTCTGTCCTTCCTGCTCATTTGTTCCTGGCCACTGCAGTTGATTGTTGGAGACTCTGCATCTAGCATGACTACTGCATTGTCTTCAGACCTCTCATTTGTTGTTAGTGTGCTCCTCATCTTATTCCGGGCTCCACGTGGGTCTGATATGGCCTTTGCTTCTTTGCTCCCCACAGCCCCCTTATCTGTGACTGATGCAAAAATTCCTGATGACATGTCTGAAATGTCATTTTTCTCTTTATGCTGTTTCAGGTTTTGCAGTTCCTCATCTAAGCACTGTATCTTAGCTTCTGCTGTTTTGGCTTGTAGCTCTCACTTCCTACTCTCTGCAGCTATCCTCTTCTCCATTTTCGTGCTAAGTGAGCTCTGCCTCCCAAGCTACTCTCCAAGGTTCATCCACCAGACCCCTTGTTGTCGTCCCTCTTCTTGGGGTAGCCCATTTTACCAGAGTAGTATGTGTATGTGTGAGGGAGAGAGAGAGAGAGGAGAGAACTTTTAGAATGGGAGTGAGAGAGTGGGAGGGAGTGTGAGTGAGTGAGAGAGATAGTCATAGAGAGTGGGAGGCAGAGGGGAGAGAGATGGGGGAGGGTTTGGGGGTACAAGGGCGGAGGGGAAGGAAGTGCGGGGAACAGCAATAGGGGAGGGAGGGTATGAAGAGAGGGGGAGGAGGAAGAGAAGGAGGATGAAGAAGGAAAAGTGGAGAAAGTGTGTGAGGGAGTGTGAGTGAGTGAGCATGAGAGTGAGTGTGAGGTGTGTATGAGAGAGTATGAGAGTGAGAGTGTAAGAGAGAGAGAGAGAGTACGAGAGAGTGTGTGAGTGGAAGGTGGGGTGGGAGGATGAGGGAAAAGGAGGTGGTAGAAATACCATGGGGGGGTGAGGGAGCGGGGGGGTTAATGGTCAGATTCCATTGCCCTAACTGTTCATTGATGTGTGCATACGCACACTCGTGTGTGTGTGTGTGTGCACTTGTTCCTGCCACCTTGATTAATTAAATTATTTCATGCTGACTGACTTGTTAGGTTATCCTAGGTTGTCTACATGTATGCTGCTGTGTGTTAACCTATCACTGTACTCATGTATACATGAATATTATTACTTATTTAATGAATAAACCATTTTAGTGTATGCTACTGATCTTAGCACCTGCTCGCGCACCCATGTGCCTCGTTCCCTACTTGAATTCCATACAATTCCTCCCCT
Organism: Cherax destructor; assembly: GCA_009830355.1. Classification (NCBI taxonomy): domain Eukaryota; kingdom Metazoa; phylum Arthropoda; class Malacostraca; order Decapoda; family Parastacidae; genus Cherax; species Cherax destructor. The sequence continues at coordinate 20,793 of WNWK01016762.1, forward strand.
CTACTAAGTGTTAATTCTATAGGAATGATAGTCAGCTCTCCAGAGCAGGGATAATGACCCTCAGCTTTCCATAATGCAAGGCCAAACTCACCCCCTTACAACCACAAAAAGGCTATGTACTTTCCTCTGGCAGAAGCTGATGTCTGGCACCCTCATGCACGATGCTTCACAATGCATGATAATTCATGATTTGGTTCACGATTTGGCTCCTGCTTCCTCTTTTATTTTTTCATCAGTATATTCTCTGTATACACTGCACACTAACTCGTCTATTCTATCCTTATCTCATTAACTTCCTGGCTTGGTCGCACTTATTCTGGATTAATTTTGATATTGGGATGTGGCAGGTACCACCTCCACTCTCCCTAGGCTTATGGACTTCCCCTCTCTCTCGGGCACTGGTTTCAATTTCTTTTATGTTACTGTAATCGTCACCTCCTTTTTCTGATTGGGGACAGTTCGTGTATCACTTCTCGGGTTGTTCACTGACACTGTCAACTTCCAGCAATCCTGGTAATGGCTTTGGTGGGCCAATAACTACTAAAGATTTACGAGCGTGCGTGTGTGTGTGTGTGTGTGTGTGTGTGTGTGTACTCACCTAATTGTACTCACCTAATTGTGGTTGCAGGGGTCGAGACTCAGCTCCTGGCCCTGCCTCTTCGCTGTCTGCTACTGGGTCTCTGCTCTCCCTGCTCCATGAGCTTTATCATTCCTTGTCTTAAAACTATGTATGGTTCCCACCTCCACTATATCGTTCGCTAGACTATTCAACTTCCTAACTTCTCTATGGCTGAAGAAGTGCTTCCTAACATCCCTTTGACTCATCTGAGTCTTCAGCTTCCAGTTGTGTCCCCTTGTTTCTGTGTTCCCTCTCTGGAACATCCTGTCACTATCTACCTTGTTGATTCCCTGCAGTATTTTGTATGTCGTTATCATGTCTCCTCTAACCCTTCTGTCCTCCAGTGTTTTTAGTCCTATTTCCCTCAACCTTTCTTCATATGGCATTCCTCTGAGCTGTGGAACTTGCCTTGTCGCAAACCTTTGCACTTTCTCTAATTTCTTGACGTGCTTGACCAGATGTGGGTTCCAGACTGGTGCTGCATACTCTAGTATGGGCCTGACGTACACGGTGTACAGTGTCTTGAACGATTCCTTGTTAAGGTAACAGAATGCTAATCTTAGGTTTGCCAGTAGCCCATATGCTGCCGTGGTTATCTGTTTGATGTGTGTTTCCGGAGACATGCTTGGCATTATACTCACCCCAAGGTCTTTTTCCTTTGATGAGGTTTGTAGCCTTTGTACACCTAGCCTGTACTCTGTCAGCGGTCTTCTTTGCCCTTCTCCGATCCTCATGACTTTGCATTTGGTGGAGTTAAATTCTAGAAGCCAGTTGCTAGACCAGATGTCAAGCTTGTCCAGGTCTCTTTGAAGTCCTGCTTGGTCTTCATCCGATGTGATTCTCCTCATTAATTTCACATCATCTGTGAACAGAGACACTTCTGAGTCTATCCGTCCGTCATGTCATTCACATATACCAAGAATAGCATTTGGTCTTGGACTGTCCCTGAGGTACACCGCTCGTCACAGGCGTTCACTGTAATACCTCATCATGCACCATGACCCATTGTTGCCTCCCTGTGAGGTATTCCCTGATCCATTCCAGTGCCCTTCCTGTTATACACGCTTGGTCTTCCAACTTCTTACTAATCTCATATGAGGAACTCTGTTGAAGGCCTTCCTGCAGTCCAGGAAAATGCAGTCCAACCCACCCTTCTCTCTCTTTCCTTACTTCTGTTACTTTATCATAGAACTCCAGGAGGTTTGTTACAGGATTTGCCTTCCCTGAATCCGTGCTGTCTGGCGTTGATTATCTGTTCTGCTCCAGATGCTCCACTATTCTTTTCCTGATGATTTTCTCCAAGACTTTTTCCATACCTCAGGTAGCTGCCCAGTTTTAAGGGATGTGTTGAATATTATTGTAAGTGGCACACTCAGTACCTCAGCTCCTTCCCGAAGGATCCACGGGGAGATATTGTCCGGACCCATCGCCTTTGAGGTATCAAGGTCACTGAGTAACTGCTTCACCTCCTCCTCAGTTGTGTGTATTCCCTCCAGCACTTGATACATTCCTTGTTGGTGACGCACTCTGTCCTGTCTACCCAGCTGCCTTCCTGCCTCCACAGTTAAATTTTCATTTTGTCCTAGGCACATGTCGATTAGACACTAGGCTTGTTGCATATGCGTGCGTGTATGTGTGTGTGTGTGTGTGTGTGTGTGTGTGTGTACTCACCTAGTTGTACTCACCTAGTTGTGGTTGAAGGGGTCGATTCATAGCTCCTGGCCTCGCCTCTTCACTGGCCGCTACTGGGTCACTCTCCCTGCGCCATGTGCTTTATCATACCTCTTCTTAAAGCTATAATGGAACCTGCCTCCACTACATCGCTTCCCAAACTATTCCACTTCCCGACCACTCTGTGACTGAAGAAATACTTCCTAACATCCCTGTGATTCATCTGAGTTTTCAACTTCCAACTGTGTCCCCTTGTTGCTGTGTCCCATCTCTGGAACATTCTGTCTCTGTCCACCTTGTCAATTCCTCTCAGTATTTTATATGTCGTTATCATGTCCCCCTATCTCTCCTGTCCTCCAATGTCATCAGGTCGTTTCTCTTAACCTCTCCTCTAGGACATGCCCCTTAGCTCCAGGACTCGTCTTGTTGCAAATCTTTGCACTTTCTTTAGCTTCTTTACGTGCTTGGTTAGGTGTGGGTTCCAAACTGGCGCTGCATACTCCAATATGGACCTAACGTACACAGTGTACAGGGTCCTGAACGATTCTTTATTAAGTTGTCGGAACGCTGTTCTTAGGTTTGCTAGGCGCCCATATGCTGCCGCAGTTATTTGGTTGATGTGCACCTCAGGAGATGTGCTTGGTGTTATACTTACCCCAAGATCTTTTTCCTTGACTGAGGTTTGTAGTCTCTGTCCCCGTAGACTGTACTCTGTCTGCAGTCTTCTTTGCCCTTCCCCAATCTTCATGACTTTGCACTTGGTTGGGTTGAACTCCAGGAGCCAATTGCTGGACCAGGCTTGCAGCCTGTCCAGATCCCTTTATAGTTCTGCCTGGTCCTTGTCGATTGAATTCTTCTCATCAACTTCACATCATCTGCAAACAGGACACTTCGGATTCTATTCCTTCTGTCATGTCGTTCACAAATAGTGTAGTGCCTCTTTTCTGTCTCCTTTTTTAAAGATGGGGACTATGTTAGCCTTTTTCCATACCTCAGGTAGCTGCCCAGTTTCAAGGGATGTATTGAATATTATGGTAAGTGGCACACTCAGTACCTCAGCTCCTTCCTGAAGGATCCACGGGGAGATATTGTCCGGACCCATCGCCTTTGAGGTATCAAGGTCACTGAGTAACTGCTTCACCTCCCCCTCAGTTGTGTGTATGCCCTCCAGCACTTGATACATTCCTTGTTGGTGATGCACCCCGTCCTGTCTACCCATCTGCCTTCCTTCCTCCACTGTGAATACTTCCTTAAACCTCGAATTGAGCTAGATCATTACTTGTGAGTTCCCCATCTTCTCTCCTCAGCCTTATCACCTGGTCCTTGACTGTTGTCTTCCTTCTGATGTGACTGTACATCAGTCTCGGGTCAGACTTGACTTTCGATGCTATGTCGTTTTCGTACTGTTTCTTGGCCTCCCTCCGTACCTGTTCATACTCGTTTCTAAGCTCTTCTACTAATCTCTTTGTTTTACTTGGGTTCTTTGCCTTCTGTACCTTTTCCATTCTCTGACACTCTGAGTCTTTGCCTCCCTGCACCTTTGGGTAAACCAGGGGCTCTTTCTGGCCTTCCCATTTAATCTTTTTTCCTTTGGGTATAAACCGTTCCTCTGCCTCCTTGCACTTTGTCGCTACGTATTCCATCATTTCATTTATTGTCAGTCCTTCCATTTCCCTTTCACACTGAACCTCCTGCAGGAAATTCCTCATGCTCGTGTAATCCCCTCTTTTAAAGTCTGGTTTGTCTCTTTCAGCACCGTTTTCCCTCTCCACCTGTAGCTCTACAATGTGCTCAAAGCTCAGCACCATATGGTCCGCTGGCTCCCAGGGGGCTCTCGTGTGTTATGTCCTCGATATCTGAGCTGAGCTGTGTGTGTGTGTACTTTCTGAGTTTGCTCAGAGTTGTGTTTACAGGGTTG
>WNWK01016762.1:30000-44106 GCA_009830355.1 Cherax destructor
GAGATTAAAAACTTGCGAGCAAACAACTCGAGCGTATATATATATATATATATATATATATATATATATATATATATATATATATATATATATATATATATATATATATATATATATATATATATAAATATATATATATATATATATATATATATATATATATATATATATATATATATATATATATATATATATATATATATAGTATATATATGTCGTGCCTAATAGGTAAAACTGGTCAATTAGCAAGAACTCATTTAAAATTAAGTCCTTTTCTAAAATTTTTCTTATACGTTTAAAGATATATTTTTTTCATTTATGTTAATGTAAAAATTAATAATTTTGTACCAAATGAACCCAGAAAACTTTCCTAACCTTATTATAACAAGCGCAATTTAATTTAGCCTAATCCAACTAAATATAATTTAGATAAGTTTACAATAATTTAATAATAAACAAACACAATGAAATATTTTTTCGTTAGGTTCAGAATGATATTTGCGAAATTATTGCATATACAAATTTTCACTTGCCTTATTCGGCAAGAAGAGCGTTGCTATTTAAGCCAAAATCGCAAGTTTTACCTATTCTGACATTACCATGAACAAGTGGTATAGATCAATAACAACACTGTGACTACCCAAAGGACTCGAACCCATGTTGTTTTGGCCCGCCTCATGGTGAGTGAAAACCACATGACGCTCTAACTCCACAGGACCACCAAATCCTACAAGAATCACGCACCCTGCAAAGCTAGGAGTTTTACCGTGATCCGAGGACATTCGGTGGTGTGGGTGCCTCTGAGCTAATTTCATTCTACTCCCCGTTTGGTTTACTAGCCTGAACAAGCAGTATTTTATATTATTGTAACCACGATACCACTTGTTCGATTTGTAGATTTGGTGGTCCTGTGGGTTAGAGCGTCATGTGGTTTTCGTCACCATGAGGCAGGCCAAAACAACATGGGTTCGAGTCCTTGGCTAGTCGCAGTGTTATATATATATATATATATATATATATATATATATATATATATATATATATATATATATATATATATATATATATATATGTTGGGTGGATGTTGTGCGAATGATAAGAAAGAGATGATTGTAGATGTTATGAATGAAAAGAAGCTGGATGTCCTGGCTTTAAGTGAGACAAAGCTGAAGGGGTAGGAGAGTTTCAGTAGGGAGAAATAAATGGATTAGATCAGGGTTTCAAATAGAGTTAGAGCTAAAGAAGGTGTGGCAATAATGTTGAATAATCAGTTATGGCAGGTAAAGAAGGAATATAAATGTATAAATTCAAGGTTATGTGGAGTAAAATAAAGGTTGGATGTGAAAAGTGGGTTATAGTAAGTGTTTATGCACCGGGAGAAGAGAGAAGGTAGAGGAGAGGGGATTTTGGGAAATGTTGAGTGAGTGTGTGGGGAATTTTGAACCAAGTGAGAGAATAATTGTGGTTGGGGATCTTAATGCTAAAGTGGGTAAAAATGTTGTGGATGGAGTAGTAGGTAAATTTGGGGTGCCAGGGTAAATGTAAATGGGGAACCATTAATTGAGCTATGTGTAGAAAGAGGTTTGATAATAAGTAATACATATTTTATGAAAAGAGGATAAATAAATATACAAGGTATGATATAGCACGTAAGGAAAGTAGTTTGTTGGATTATGTATTGGTGGATAAAAGGTTGATGAGTAGGCTTCAGGATGTACATGTTTATAGAGGGGCAACGGATATATCAGATCATTATTTGGTTGTAGCTACAGTTAGAGTAAAAGGTAGATGGGACAAAAAAAATGGCAACAGCAAGTAGAGAGAGGTAAAAGTGTATAAACTAAGGGAGGAGGAAGTTAGGGTGAGATATAAGCAACTATTGGCAGAAAGGTGGGCTAGTGCAAGTATGAGTAGTGGGGGGTTGAAAGAGAGTTGGGATAGTTTTAAAATGCAGTATTAGAATGTGGGGCAGAAGTTTGTGGCTATAGGAGGGTGGGTGCAGGAGGAAAGAGGAGTGAGTGGTGGAATGAAGAAGTAAAGGGTGTGATAAAAGAGAAAATGTAGCTTATGAGAGGTTTTTACAAAACAGAAGTGTTAATAGAAGAGCAGAGTATATGGAAAGTAAAAGAAAGGTGGAGAGAGTGGTGAGAGAGTGCAAAGAAGAGCGGATGAAAGAATGGGAGAGGCTCTGTCAAGAAATTTGCTGAAAACAAGAAAAATTTTGGAGTGAGATAAACAAGAGAAAGCCTAGGAACGAATGGATTTGTCAGTTAAAACAGAGTAGGAGAGTTAGTAGATGGGGAGCTGGAGGTATTGGGTAGATGGCGGGAATATTTTGAGGAACTTTTAAATGTCGATGAAAAAGGGAGGCGTAATTTCATGTACTGGCCAGGGAGGTACAACATCGTTTAGAGTGAAGAAGAGCAGGATGAGTGTGGGAGGTCGTGAGGCATTACGTAGAATGAAAGGTAAACAGCTGGAATTGACGGAATCATGACAGAAATGTTAAAAGCAGGGGAAAAAGTGCTGGAGTGGTTGGTATTTTTGTTTAATAAATGTATGAAAGAGGGAAGGTACCTAGGGATTGGCAGAGAGCATGTATAGTTCCTTTATATAAAGGAAGGGGGATAAAGAGAGTGTAAAAATTATAGGGGAATAAGTTTACTGAGTATACCAGGTAAAGTGTAAGGCAGGGTTATTATTGAAAGAATTAGAGGTAAGACAGAGAGTAGGATTGCAGATGAGCAAGGAGGCTTTAGAGTGGGTAGGGGATGTGTAGATCAAGTGTTTACAGTGAAGCATATATGTAGAACAGTACTTAGATAAAAGGTAAGTTTTTATTGCATTTATGGATTTAGAAAAGGCATATGATAGAGTGGATAGGGGAGCAATGTGGCAAATGTTGCAAGTGTATGGAATAGGTAGTAAGTTACTGAAGGTTGTAAAGAAATTTTTATGAGGATAGTGAGGCTCAGGTTAGGGTGTGTAGGAGGGAGATTACTTCCCGGTAAAAGTAGGTCTAGACAGGATGTGTAATGTCACCATGGTTGTTTAATATATTTATAGATGGGGTTGTAAAGAAGTAAATGCTAGGGTGTTGGGGAGAGGGTGGGATTAAATTATGGAGAATTAAATGCAAAATGGGAGTTGACACAGTTACTTTTTGCTGATGATACTGTGCTTATGGGAGATCTAAGAAAAGTTGCAAAAGGGTTTGTGGAATAGTTTGGGAGAGTGTGTAAAAAAAAAAAAGGGAGAAAGTTAAAAGTGAACATAGATAAAGTAAGGTGATGAGGGTATCAAACGATTTAAATAAAGAAAAAATTTGGGTATCACATTGGAGAGAGGGATTATGGAAGAAGTAAATGTTTTCAGATATTTGGGTGTTGACGTGTCAGCGGATAGGTTTATGAAGGATGAGGTTAACCATAGAATTGATGAAGGAAAAAAGGTGAGTGGTGCGTTGAGGTATCTGTGGAGAAAAAAACGTTATCCATGGAGGCAAAGAAGGGAATGTACGAAAGTATAGTGGTACCAACACTCTTATATGGGTGTGAAGCATGGGTTGCAAATGCTGCAGCGAGGAGGAGGCTGGAGGCAGTGGAGATGTCCTGTCTAAGGGCAATGTGTGGTGTAAATATTATGCAGAAAATTCGGAATGTGGAACTTAGGAGAAGGTGTGGAGTTACTAAAAGTATTTGTCAGAGGGCTGAAGAGGGGTTGTTGAGGTGGTTTGGTCATTTAGAGAAATGGATCAAAGTAGAATGACTTGGAGAGCGTATAAATCTGTAGGGAAGGAAGGCGGGGTAGGGGTCGTTCTAGAAAAGGTTGGAGGGAAGGTGTAAAGGAGGTTTTGTGGGCGAGGGCTTGGACTTCCCACAAGCATGTGAGCGTGTTAGATAGGAGTGAATGGAGACGAATAGGTTTTTGGGACATGACGATCTGTTGGAGTGTGAGCAGGGTAACATTTTGTGAAGGGATTCAGGAAACCAGTTAATTGATTTAATTGGACTTGAGTCCTGGAAATGGGAAGTACAATGCCTGCACTTTAAAGGAGGGGTTTGGGATAGTGACAGCTGGGAGGACTTTTCTCAGCTGTCGTATCTGAGCTCCTCTGCAAAGACAGTGATTATGTATGAGTGTTGTGAAAGTGTTGAATGATGATGAAAGTATTTTCTTTTTGGGGATTTTCTTTCTTTTTGGGTCACCCTGCCTCGGTGGGAGACGGCCGACTTGTTGAAAAAAAAAAAAAAAAATATATATATATATATGTTAGTTACCATTTTGTCCTAGGCACATGTCAATTAGACACTAGGCCTGTTGTATATGTGTGTGTGTATGTGCATGTAGGAAACACTTCGAAATGTTTCTGCCACACCGGGAATTGAACCCGGCCCCTCCGTGCGTAAAGCAAGAGCTTTACCCACTAGGCCACCGGGGGTGTGTGTTTGTGTGTGTGTGTGTGTGTGTGTGTGTGTGTGTGTGTGTGTGTGTGTGTGTGTGTGTGTGTGTGTGTGTGTGTGCGATCATTTGCAGTAATTTAATGATAATACACAAACTGTGATGAAAGATAACAATTAAGATATCAAGCAACGTATACAAGATAAACAGTTCATTATATTAGATATTAGCAGGGAATCTCTTCAGTTCGGGGCCTTGGTGCTGGTGAAGGGTTCTTGGTCAAAGGATTTGGAACGACCCTGCCCATCCATGAATTAAATTCCAACAGGTTTAGTATTTCTCCATGAATTTAATAAAAATAATTTAATATAAATATTGGTAAAACAGAGGTACCACCTCCTCCAAGCGCCAAACAACATGGTTGATCAGGTTTCAAAACGGAAGTCTGACCTGAGACGCTGCCAATGAAGATGAACTCAGGTATGCGTAGGTATGTTGTCCTAGCCTCTCGTAGACTAATATCGTATTCAGTCACTGGGAATTGTGTTTATAATGGTGTCTCTTGACAAGAGGAAGGGATTATGTGAAGCTCCTAATCGTCTCGCAGTTCATGGGGCAACCCGGGGTGATGCTGTCGTGGGGAATTGTATCACAGCTCCTGCCCCTCGTCTACCCTTCTGTTAATACATACATGTCCTCAAGGACAAACTGAATGAACTGAAGAGAATGGAGGAGAGAATAAGCGATCTTGATCCCCATGATGCCCTGTATCTCCTCACAAGGTGTCTTACTATGCCAAGACTCACTTACTTCTTGAGGTGCGCACCCTCTTTTGACAACCCAACACTCAACGAATATGACGCACTCATGAGATCAATCTTTAAGAAGGCACTGAATCTGTCACTGGAAGATCAGGAATAGGAGCAGGCTACTCTTCCAGTGCGACTGGGAGGTATAGGGGTGCGCAAAGCAACGCAGGTGGCTTTACCTGCATTTCTGTCTTCGTTTTTGGCTTCCAGTGGATTAGTTAAGAAGATTGTCCCTGAACGCTTGAGAGACGCGGTAGGAGTTCAAGACCCCAGGTTCATTGAAGCAGTTGTGCGGTGGGACACCCTGGCAGACTTCTCCAGTAGACCAGCTCCTCCCAAAGAGCACAAACAGTCCCACTGGGACAAACCGATCATGGAAAAAATCGCCAACACAATGCTCACCAACGCTTCAGGAAAGGACAAAGCTCGTCTTCTAGCGGAGATTTCCTTCTAGCTGTTCCCAATTCCTCCCTGGGCACTCGAATCGACCCACAGTCCATTCGGATTGGTGTTGCTCTTCACCTAGCCGCCCCCATACTCACCGAACATAGGTGTATTTGCGGCAGGGCGACGGCTGATCAATTCGGACTTCATGGTCTCGTGTGTCACACATCAGAAGGGAAGTATGCTAGATATGAGGAGGTCAATGACATCATAAAGAGAAGCCTCGCCACAGCCCGTTGTCTAGCCCAACGGGAACTCCAAGTGCAGAGGTCTGACGGAAGTCAAAGCGTCCTGATGGAGCCACTATGCTACCCTGGGACTACACCTGTGCCGCCACATTGGCAGACACCTACTGCCATACTCCGTAGCTGAAGGGGTGTAGCTGCCAGCCACAGGGAGACCCAGAAGACCAGCAAATGTGAAGGTCTTCCCCCTTGCTATAACTTAATCCCAATAGGGTCGGAGACCCTTGGAGCATGAGGCAAGTATGCTCAAAAGTTTCTCAAAGAGCTGGGTGAAAAACTCATCATAGAAACCAAGGACCACAGGCTGGCCAGCTTCCTCTTTCAGAGACTCAGTGTTGCGATCCAGAGGATAATGCCTGCAGCATTCTGGGCACGTGGCCCATTGCCAGGGAGCTGGACGAAGTATTCGAGATGAAGCTCTGAGTTGTTATCTATGTTGTTTTACTCCCTATTGTATTTTTGTCAATGTATTTTGTCTTTAAATAAAGTATATATAAAATATAGGGGATGGTAGGAGAATTTTCAAACAGCTTCAGGAGAACCTTGAGTTTTCCCTGAAGCAAGTTTATTCTTTCTCTGAGGATGAGGGTCCCCAGGACAGTTACAGAGGAGGTACCTCCTAAATTATATATATATATATATATATATATATATATATATATATATATATATATATATATATATATATATGGATGGGGTCCACCTCTGGTACAAATTGTGGGACCCATAGCCTCGGAGAAGTGGATAAAAAGGCTTCAAGGAAGAATATTTGGATTTCTTCCTGATGCCATTTGAATATTCCACTTCTCCTACCACCCCATCTTTTAATTTTTTTTTACCAATAGGTATGTTTTATTACATAATATGGTACAAAAGATTTGAGATACATATATATATATATATATATATATATATATATATATATATATATATATATATATATATATATATATATATATATATAAATAGGACCACTTACGCCCCCAACCGGTAGCTAACCACATGAAAACTACTTTATCTTGCACAATACACTTATTGATATCTGTGACTCCCCTTAATTTGCACATGACTGCAAACAAAATTCTAATGCAACATGACTGTAAACAAAATTCTAATGCAACTATTGCTTCATAATTCTTAAGCTTTTCATAAGTTTGCCTAAGACACACCAATATAGAAACTATCATGCCAACACGTCACCATTTCCATTAATATATAAACTAATTGTTAAATTCTTAAATTTTTTAACTACCTCAATTTTGTAAACCTAGTTAATCACTACAATTACCTAACCTTAATACCAGTATAATTATTGTGTCACTATAGAGTAAGATCTATTATAAGACTGCCTGAAATGCCTAGGCATACCTAGGCATACTATTGGCCTTCTTGTAATCATTATTTCATAAAATGTATAAATAACATAAAACATGTAAACCCCACTTTGTAATATTATCAGAAATAAAGTTGATTGATTGATTGATTGAACTTCTCCGCTAATAAAGGTAAGAATATCCTAGTGGTCGCTGACTCACAGGTAAGATGTATGGACTGTGTTTTATGTAACAGAGACAGGAAGGTGAGACAGATGGTGTTTCCTTGGAGCTGGTGTTGGTGACAGTCAACAGGGTGGATAAAATCATGTCAGATAATGGGAAAAGCCCATTATCTGCCTCATTGTTAGTCGAAACAATATGGGGAAGGGGCAGAAGACATGAGTTGCTAGATAAGTACAGGTCAACTATAGAGGGTCCCGATCATATGTAGCATCTTGCCTAGAAGAGGAGTGGGCAGTGAATGGATGTCTAGGGCAATTGGTGTAAATCACTGGCTAAGCAGGTGCTGCAAGGAACTTGCAATTCTATTTAATGACAAACGGGACAATTTCTATGGTTCTATGGCAAACGTGATATATATACAAGGGATGGGATACATCTCTCTGGGGCAAGAGTGGTAGTGTTAGCTAACTCGACCGTTGCTAACTTGTCTACGACTTTAAACTGATAAACGATTGAGGTGTGTGTGTGTGTGTGTGTGTGTGTGTGTGTTGTGTGTGTGTGTGTGTGTGTGTGTGTGTGTGTGTGTGTGTGTGTGTGTGTGTGTGTGTGTGTGTGTGACAGGTTTCAGTACAGGGATGAAACAGCAGATATCACCAGGATACCTAAGTGATATATTTAAAGACATTTATAATCATAAAATTACTAATAAATGCAATGGAAGTGGTCAACAAAGAGAGACAGCGAGTGACTAACTCCCATAAGGTCTACTTTACTAATGGTAAAATTGAAAGATATCAACAACGACCACGTGACAATATTTTGTTATTTTTTCCACCTTTTTTCCACACACTGTTATTTTTCCACATTTATGGCAGATACTCTTTGCAAAAATAAAAAAATCATCACAGATTTTGTAAAAGAAAATTATCTTGCTTATTTTCGATTGGCGCTTGGAGAACAAGTCTTGGGCTCCTATATAATTTAAAACCTGTTTAGAATGCTTACAACAGTGGAAAAATAGGAAATTAATATATTAAACTTGGGTGTGCCTATGGTGTGGAGAGAGCCGAAAACCTCCACGACGATTGTTATTTCTGTATAGTGAATGTAAAGGTTTCAATCGATACAAGAAAGTCAAGCAGGAATATCGTGATCTGGAGTCAGCAAGGAGACCTGTGCCACACAGCGAAGACAGTACCATACCAGTGTTTACAACACTGCCTGACCTTCCATTGTCAGATGTTGAAGAAACTCAGTGTTTATGTTGTAACACAGGTGATAGCAGTGTAAGTGAATATGAAGTAAACATTTCAACAATTCAACGGTTCTCCCAAGAAGAACTCAATGATCTGATATGTGACCTCAGTCTGTTAAAGCATCTGAACTTTTAGCATCCAGACTAAAAGAGAAGAACTGTCTACAACAAGAAGTTAAAATAACAGCTTATTGGACAAGAGAGTTGAACTCCTTCCTTACTTCATGCAAGATGAAGAACTTGTTACTGCAATAACATCCCTGGACGTCTTCAAATTAGACTTGAACATCGACCAGGAGATTGGGGACTGTTTATAGACAGCTCCATTAGAAGCTTGAAATGTATCTTATTGCACAATGGTAACCAATGTGCATCTGTTGCAATTGCTCACTCAACAACACTGTGCTGTTGACCAACATAGAAAAAAAATAATTTCTTATACAGTAATTAGTGGTGTCTGAATTATCTTGATATGTTAATCTGTTATTATATAGAATGAAGTGCTAGTATGTATTACATGATTTAACTTTTGCATGATCTAAAAAACAATTTCAATGTGTAAGTTAGCCCCTAATCAATATATTTTTCAAATAGTTTGTGATTTTCAATGAGATACCAAATTTATCAAAAACTAGAGCCAATCAAGCAAAACCGATGGCATATTCGGAATCAACACTATAAACTTACCCCAAAATTCTGAAAACTGAAAAATGATTGGGCAAGTTCTGTAATAACTTTGTTCATTTGTTGAAGTGCCAGATTTAAATATTGGAGGTGTTGCATTACATCTGAAAAGAACATTAGACCCTTTACCCCATTCTTGACCTTCTAGTTGTGGGTATTTCTTTTCTTTTCTTCCATGATAGAAATAATTGGTTCAAAAATAGCCACAAACTTATTCAAAAGATTGGTAGTTGACAGCCATCTTACAATACAGTAGAAAAAAAGGTCACTTGGGTTTTTCAAGCTCCAGCTCCTCAATAACGTGTCAAAATTTTCACGGTGTTTTTTTACAATTGTCCGAATGAAATTCACAGTTTCTGAAACGCAATTTATGACATTGTTGAACTTGAGGTATTTACTTAATACTCAAGTGGAGGATACAATGGATAAAGAGACAATCAGGATAGCTAAGATCATATATCAATTGCCCATCTAGGCCAGTATTTTGACCTACCATAGTTTATGCAATGGTAGTTGAGCATTTAATAAAGTTTTGTTCAGTGCATTTTTATGTCAATTTTTTTTTTGTGGTTTCTTTTAAGATTATCAGGTCTAAAAAAATCCTTTTACATTTTCACCGTTTGTAACATACCCCAACAAAAATATAGCTGAGAGATATCTTGGATGTCTGTAGATTCATCCAATGCTAAGCTAAAAGCAACGCAGTTTTCAGATCACTCTGCAGTGAACATATGATTGTAGAACTAATTTCAGAAATGTGTCTCAGTAGTGAGGCGGGAGACAGGAATTTATTCTATTGCATTTTTAAATTTTTGGGGTTCTATAGAGTGAGAATTGCCATCACATCACTAATATTCTTTTTACAAATTCCCCAAAATTCCCAGGCTATAACAAACCAGCTTCAGTAGCCAAGTCATTTTGCTTACTGGTGGAAAATAGACTATTTTGTTGAGTGACCAAATTAGATTTAATTTTTTTATCTTATTTTTCGCAGTTCTGATTCGAGGAAATTCAGATGCAAATTTTTATGGTTACATTCATGGTGACGCTTTAAATTACTGGCTTTAAAGTGGCTGATGGCTTTATGACAGATAAGGCACAGAGCTTTTTCCCCCCTTAATAGTAAGCAAAAACGTTCTGACATTGTGGGTTAAATACTTTCATATCTCAAGACTTTTTACAGTTTGACTGTAATAAACTTTATTATTTTTTTTACAAGGAATCTTTTTTTGACACAACCATCAGTATTTTTTTTGGAAAATATTTAGTCAGATGTTTTAATTATTGTATCAAGATTTTAAAATTCATAAGTAGAGAAGGTATATCAAGGTTTTCATGGTATACCTGGAGGGGGGGTTTCGGGGGGCAACGCCCCCCCGGCCCAGTGTGAGAACCAATATATTCTTGGTTGAATATTGTTGTTTGTCATTTAAAAAGGATTTATCAATTAAGTATTTTGGATAATTTAGATCATTAGCTATTTCATAAATCTTCAAGATTTCTTCATCAATGAACTCTGGACTCAAATACACAAAGGGCTCAAAAACATGGATGAGAATACAGAAAGTTTAGATCCATCATGATGTGAAGAATAATAGTGCTCATACGAACAGTATTTGTTGGTTTTTTTGTATATCTGGATTTTGAAATCAAGGTTCCCTTAATTATTAAGACATCTAAAAAAAGGCAATGAGTTATTTTGTTCAAGCTCAACAGTAAAATTTATTGGACGAGCAAGGCTATTTAATTCAACAAGAAAATGGTTTATTTCTATATTCTTAAGCATAAAACATCAACATATCTGTACCTTTGCTCTGTTGGGAAGGATATTGTTAAGAAGTCTTGTTTCAAAATATTCCATGTACAGATTCCCAAGGACAGGCGAGAGGATTTCCCATTGCCATTCCCCTTTTGAGTGTAAAGCTCGTCATTAAATACAAACTTTTTTCCCACAACAATACAAACTTTAATAAGCTCAATGATTGTAAGTACTGGTAATGGTAAATCGTAATTACTGATAAGAATGGTAAATAGTAATTACATATAGGAAACTTAATAAATCATCAAGTAGAGCCTTTGTAAACAAAGAAATTACATCATAACTAACCATATTGTAATTATTTAAACCAGTCATGGTGCTTAATTTATCAACTAAATCAATATTATTTTTAACATTAAATTAAAAATTTTGTCAACAATTGGGGTCAACATATCTACTACCCACTTAGATAATTTATAGTAAGCTGTACCTACAGAGCTAATTATAGGTCTGGCTGGATTACCTGGTTTGTGCGTTTTTATTAATATATGTATATATAAACATTGTCTCTACGTCCACAGCAGGACTCGAACCTGCAAACTCTGTATCAGAGTCTACAGTACCTTACCACAGAGTAGACCCCAGATAGTATGGGCGCCTAGTCGGAACCAGGCGATGTTTCCCCATACCCCGGGGCACCAGGCTTATTTTAAAGTTATTTCATGAAATCCTGCCACATGCAGTGGACAACAGAAAGATATATATATATATATATATATATATATATATATATATATATATATATATATATATATATATATGTGTGTGTGTGTGTGTGTGTGTGTGTGTGTGTGTGTGTGTGTGTGTGTGTGTGTTTATACATATAGTATTGTACAGAATCAAGAACTAAGACTTAAAAATTCCTGCTGTTAAGGTAAATTTATATTTAGAATATTTATTTACAGGTATACATTTAATGAGAACAAATCTAACTGTGTGTTACTTCATTATCACTGAATCTGAGTTTGTAGAAGGTCTTAATGAAGGTCTTAATGAATCTCGTTAGAATTATTTGTCGAAAATCTGTACATAACTCTACGTTCATGTTGAATGATAAATTTTATGATCAAGTTGACGGTGTTACAATGCGTCCTCCTCTTGGACTCTCTCTCTTACTAATGCTTTTCTCTGTTTTCATAGTACTTGCTTTGATTATTGTTCTGTTGTATTTAAACCTGTATTGTGCAGATGTTAAGCTGATGACACATTTAGCTTATCAAGAGGAAGATCATGTTATGATGCTCTAGGTTATATAGATTTACAACAATGAAAAGTCAAATTATCAAATAATAACTACAAATAATATATGTGTAACCCTAATTTACCATTTTTTATTGAAGAAATCTGTATATTACTTTTCAAATCATGACTTTTGAATGCCTCTTCTGATTCTCTACAAATTGTCGATGCTAATATTTGCTGGCATTATCAACTTATGCCGCACTCTGCACTATTCCACTCGCATACACTGAGGCAACAGACTGGGGTTATGGAATACGGGATACTTTACTGGGATCGGAGTAGCGGCGGAAACACATTTAGTTCTTCAAGCTTTTCAATAAAAGTGAAATCACTGATACCAATAACATCATTTAGGCGAGCTTATCTTTTGCTTGTATATTCGTAAATATCTTTTTTATGGTCAGTAAGACCATCTCTTAACGACGAAGAAGGTGATGATAACAGCCCAGAAGAAGAGTGACAAGACGTCCAGCATCAAGAATTACTGTGCCCAGGAGAGGCTGGCAGCTGGGGTCTGGTGAAGGCGCTCCTCGGTGACGGATCACATACTCCGTCCAATACACTGCCAACTCTTTGGTGTTGTAATCTGGTCCCTCAAAGAGGCTGAGATCTCCTCTGCACGTTTCCTCTTGTATCTTTAAAGTTTAAATTGGTATATGTAATTGTGAAATCCTATTCATGCATTCACAGAGACAAGATGTTCCAGAGAGGGGACACAGAAACAAGGGTCACAATTGGAAGTTGAAGACTCCTATGAGTCAAAGGGATGTTAGGAAGTATTTCTTCAGTCATAGAGTTGTCAGGAAGTGGAATAGCTTAGAAAGCGACATAGTGGAGGCAGGAACCATACATAGTTTAAGACTAGGTTTGATAAAGCTCATGGAGCAGGGAGAGAGGACCTAGTAGCAATCAGTGAAGAGGCAGGGCCAGGAGCTATGAATCGACCCCTGCAACCACAAATAGGTGAGTACAAATAGGTGAGTACACACACATACAAATATATATACACACACACACGAACACGAACACATACACACCCCAGCGAGGGTAGAAACATTGGGCGTGTTTCTTTACACCACTGTTGTCTATGTTCACCATCAGTAAAATGGGTACCTGGGTGTTAGTGGACTGGTGTGGGTCGCACCCTGGGACAAAACTGATCTAATTTGCCTGAAATGCTCAGCATGTAACAAGGGCTTTCTATATAGTAGTATGTCACTGATGTCAGCTAGGTTCCAACATGCCTTGTACATGTACTTGTAGTAAATAAAGATATTATTATAATAATAATCTTTTTGTCTGGTACTCTATCAAAATCTTTACTTAAATTCAAATATATAATATTGTATTCTTTATCGTGACCAACAGCCTCACAAGCTTCACTAAAGGAAAGATAATAAATTAGTTAGGCAGTAATGGCCCCTCGTGATTATGCCTATGAAGAGAGCTTCTTATAATATCTACATTTTCAGTAACTTACCTACAACTGAGGTCAGGTTTATTGGGCTGTTATTTGACGGTAATGACTTATCCCCCTGCTTTTAAAAATAGGAACTACATTGGCCATTTTCCACATCTTAAACACTACACCTGTTTAAGAGCTATATTAAAAAGCTTAGTTAATGGCTCACAAAGTACCATTTTGCACTCCTTAAGAACCCTTGAAAAAAATTCATCAGGGTCAGGGGATTTATTTTGCTTTAATCGG
>WNWK01016763.1:0-44104 GCA_009830355.1 Cherax destructor
AACCACCTACTCACAGTAAACTAAATACTCATACTGTAAACTACTTTCAACAATGCTCAGTGTTATTTACCCATAATAAAAGTGCTTTATTTACTATTGATATAACCATCTTGCATAACACGTTGACGAAGGTAATATCCTCAGATTGTAATTTAAGTAAACTTTTTATCTGCTAAAAACACATGCTAATGTTTAACTTTAACAAAATCATTCTATTTCTCTAGTATTAAGTAGTCAATAAGTCATTAGATTAAGTCTGCCCATAATGCCATGGCATAATAATGGCTCTCCTTGCTCTTCATTTCTAAATTGTAATTACAAAATCTCGATGTAAACTTGCAATGAAATAAAATTCACTTTACTTCTTTACTGTTAATGTCCTCACAACCTCATGGATTTTTTTTAGAATTTATGTAAACAGACAGACACACACACACACACAGGGAAGAGGCGGGGCCAGGAGCTGAGTCTCGACCCCTGCAACCACAATTAGGTGAGTACAATTAGGTGAGTACACACACACACACACACACACACACACACACCAGAATCTATCAGAGTTGACTCAGTCTTCAAGAATATCTTAGTTATCCATGATGAAGACTCAGAGACCTGGGCAACTCCTGGCTATCTTTGCTTTAAGACGTTTCGCTCACCAGTGGCTTCTTCATTCCAATACAGAGACGATATAAGAAGACAGCAGAAGATGAGGTAATCAGTCGCACAACCTTGCAACACTACACACAGTAGACAGTAAAAGATGAGGTAATCAGTCCCTGAGCCTGGCAGCACGTGTTAAGACTTGATGACACTAAAGCAGAGGCAGGAAGACGGGGCTCTTGTACACTGGAGTGAGATGAGGTGTAGCAGTTAAAGTCTCGTTACAAGTGGGCGGGGCCCCATTAGTGGAATATCATGTCCAAGACCTGGACCAGGAACTAGCACCTAGCTGGCAAAAAGAACTCTCCTCTGTACCAAGATTCCTTGGTATTGCAGCTGTGGTACAAACAAGCGTCATTGCAACACTGGTACGTAATGACGCACGAAATCATAATAAGACGACTACAAACAAATTATGGTACTGGTGGGGTTAGAACCCATGGCGAATGAGTGGTAAAACTCCAGGCCAGTGCGTAAGCCACTCGCCATGGGTTCAACCCCCCTGCTTCCATTCCGTGGCTGGGTACACAGTACCTACAAAATAACGTTTTAGACACATGTGGAGACCTGAACATGCCCAGGTGCGTTTTAAATTTTGGGTATAGTCAATGCAAGAGCAAATTTTGCTGGGTTTTATGCAATAACTCTACAATGAGTATTCAGGTCGGCTTCAAATTTTTTGGTGCTGATGTGTTTTAAAACCTCAGGGGAAAACTTCGTCTTGGATTTAGATTGTGTCAGTTTTAATGTGCTAATTTTTTAATCAAATTGGATTCCATGTTATGACTGGAGAATACTTTCTGATCAGAAGTAAATCACTGTTTGAATTTATTGGACAATAATAATAATAATAATAATAATAATAATAATAATAATAATAATAATAATAATAATAATAATAATAATAATAATAATAATAATAGTAATAATAATAATAATAATAATAATAATAATAATAATAATAATAATAATAATAATAATAAAATATTATTATTATTATTATTATTATTATTATTATTATTCTCTATTTCTACTTGTACATAATACACATAATACACCTAGGGGCCCCGTGGCCTGGCTGGGAGCGCTCTCGCTCCACCCGGCGGGGTGGAAACATTTCGACGCGTTTCCTTACACCTGTTGTCCTGTTCACCTAGCAGCAAATAGGTACCTGGGTGTTAGCCGACTGGTGTGGGTAGCATCCTGGGGGACAAGACTGAGGACCCCAATGGAAATAAGACAGACAGTCCTCGATGACGCAGTGACTTTCATGGGTTTATCATGGGTGACTAACCCTCCGGGGTTAAAAATCCGAACGAAATCTTATCTTGTCTTATCATAGGTATACTATATAGAAAGTTTCTGGTAATGCAGGGCATTACGTGCAGCTTAGGTTAATCTTGTCCCCCAGGATGCCACCCACAACAGTCGACTAAGACCCAGGTACCTACTTACTGCTAGGTGAACAGGGACAGCAGCTGTAAGGAAACATGACCAACGTTTCCACCCGTCCCGGGGATCCATCCCGGACCCCTGAGGGAGAGCTGAGGACGCTATCAGCCAAGCCACTGATAAATCTGTTTAATATAGTTTGATGTGCTCATAACATGTGTGTGCCATCAACACCGTTGTGAATCGATGTCTTTCATCTGCGTTCCATCGTCCTGAGGTCTGAGATTTTTTTTTCTAGGACAAGATCGATGGCACTGGTCCCAAGAGCAGCACCAAGGAGAGTGCTGTTGGCTGGATCAATGTTTCGTGCCCCTGGTAAAACATTATATATATATATATATATATATATAAGTATATAAATATTCGGTGCTAGTCACGGCATTAATGCCGTGACGAAAATCAAAGGCCTACCATACAGGGTGGTCTTTTTTCGTCAGTGCATTATGCCGGGTAGCAGCTTTTTTTTTTTTTTTTTTTTTTTTAGCATGACGTCACAGCCTGCCGCCACACTCCACAGTGACTCCTCAGTGTTCGCGTGGCTGCCGTGGTGAGAGAAAGTGTTGCACTGTTGTCTCTCATCTGCCCCATCTTTTGTCCAGTGTTCCCTTTGGTTTTTGGGCTATACACGTTTGATTATAGGTAAAAGGAAGTCTTTATCACCTGAAACTATAGCTCAAATCATAGGGCTTCACATAGCTTGGCACCAGACGAAAGAAATAGTGGAGAATGTTGGTGTGTGTGAGCGTTCAGTGAGGCTGGTGGCGGTGTAGAGTTACCGTCTGCCAAACCTCGGCCTGGCCCCTCGAAGAAGACATCTGTTCATACCTTAACTGTGTTAAAGAAGCAGTTAGAGAGTACACCTTAGATAACTGCTAGAGAAATGAAAGAAAAGAACCAACATCTTCTCTCAGAGATGTCTGTAAGAACTGTTAACAGACGTGTGTCTGAACTGGGCTATAGTAGTCACCGCCAGGTTAAGAAACCGATCGTCTCCAAGCCACAGAAGAAACGTAGGCTGGATTATGCAAAGAAATATCTTCACTGGAATCCTCAACAGTGGTCTGAAGTACTTTGGAGTGATGAAGCAACCTTCACCGTCACCTGTAACCATGGGGGACTTGTGTGCCGGCCCCGAGATAGTGACCCGCTAGACCCACGCTACACATGTGGGACCACCAAACACCCAGACTCGCTCATGGTTGGGGGTGTTTGAGTGCTCAGTGTTGGTGAACTCATTGTGCTTCCCAAAAACCAGTATATAAACCAGTATAATTACCTGGAGTTATTGTGTGACAATTTACCTTAAGCACTTGACAAGTGTGGGGCTACGGTTTTTATGCAGGATGGTGAACCGTGTCATACCACCAAATCTGTAGTTCAGTGGTTTAAGGACTGTGAAGTGAGGTTCTTTAATGACTGGCCAGGCAATTCCCCAAACCTAAACCCAATTGAGAACCTCTGGTCGATAGTGAAAAGAAGTTTACTGGGCCAGGATATCAGTTCCATCCAGGGGCTGGAGGCTGCTCTACATGAGGCATGGAATAATATACCTCCCCAAACCCTCACGAAATTGTGTGAGAGTCTTCCTACACGACTGAGGGACTTGATTAAGCGTAAAGGACGCAGCACCAAGTATTAAAACCTCTTTAAGTGTGCAAATATATATATTATAATCTTTCATGGTATGTGTTTGTGTTTTGGTACGGCATAATGCCGTGACTTGCACTGTATATATATATATATATATATATATATATATATATATATATATATATACAGTGGTACCTCTACTTACGAGCAGCTCCCAACTCGAACAATTATGTAAGTGTATTTTTTTAGGTGCTTTTGTAAGTGTATTTTTGGGGGTCTGAAATGGATTAATCTAATTTTCATTATTTCTTATGGGAAAAAATTCCTTCGGTGTCGGCACTTGAATAGCCGAATTAAAGCTCGTAACTCGAGGTACCACTGTATATTTATATATACTACATATATTGCTATCGAGGCTACCGCCGCCACCACCAGTCTCCACCACCATCGCTCACTCTCCTCCACCACCACCACAAACTACTACTATCTCCTTTACTGAGATTAATGAAGCTGTATGTTATTCAAATCAGTGGTGGTGGTGGTGGGTGGTTGTGGGGGTGGTGGAGTGTGGTGGTGGTGGGGGTGGTGAGGATGGGTTGTGGTGGGACGAAGGAGACAAGCAGGTAGTATGCTCCACACGCTTGGTTTAACATTCACGTTTAGGAAACACTTCAGCCGTGAGACTGTTAAATTGTGTCTTCGGGGAAGTCAAGCGTATCAGGGGACTCGTAAGCCTTGACTTCCTCCTGGGGTTCCTCTCTCAACACCTCTTGTATTTTACTTTAGAGGAGGCAGGGGTAGTGGGAGGAAGGATATGGGAGGGAAGGAGTGACAGGGAGAAATGGGAAGGAGTGTCATGGGAGGGGTAGATGAGTTACGGGAGAGGGAGAAGTGTCAGGGGAGGGAACGAGAGCCATGGGAGGGAGATAACTTGCACGGGGAGGGGGAGGAGTTAAATGAGGAGAGGAAAATTTACAGAGTTAGGGAAGCTACATGGGGTGGGGAGGAGAGACATTGAAAGGGGGGAGGGTAAAAATTTTGCAAAAATCATTCTCATCCTTACGAAAAATTATATTTCATTGTGTTTGTTTATTAAATTATTGTAAACTTATCCAAAATATATTTAGTAGACTTTGGCTAAATTAAATTGCGCTTGTTATAATAAGATTAGGTAAGTTTTCTAAGATTCTTTTGGTTCAAAATTATTATTTTTTTCATTAATATAAACGAAAAAATGTAACTTTAAACGTATAAGAGAAAACTTTAGAAAGGACTTAATTTTACCTATTCGGCAAGACATATATATATATATATATATATATATATATATATATATATATATATATATGTCGTGCCGATTAGGTAAAACTTGCGATTTTGGCTTAAATAGCAACGCTCACATTGCCATATTAGACAAGTGAAAATTTGTGTATGCAATAATTTCGCCAAAATCATTCTGAACACAACGAAAAAAATATATTTCATTGTGTTTGTTTATTATTAAATTAATGTTATCGTATCTAAAATATATTTAGTTGGGTTAGGCTAAATTAAATTGCGCTTGTTATAATAAGGTTAGGTAGGTTTTCAAAGTTTCTCTTGGTACAAAATTATAAATTCTTACATTAACATAAATGAAAAAAAATATATCTTTAAACGTATAAGAAAAATTTTTAGAAAGGACTTAATTTTAGATGAGTTCTTGCTAATTGACCAGTTTTACCTAATCGGCACGACATATATATATATATATATATATATATATATATATATATATATATATATATATATATATATATATATATATATATGTCGTGCCGATTAGGTAAAACTGGTCAATTAGCAGAACTCATCTAAAATTAAGTCCTTTCTAAAATTTTCTCTTATACGTTTAAAGATATATTTTTCATTTATGTTATTGTAAGAATTTATAATTTTGTACCAAGAAAACTTGAAACCTACCTAACTATTACAACAAGCGCAATTTAATTTAGCCTAACCCAACTAATATATTTTAGATACGTTAACATTAATTTAATAATAAACAAACACAATGAAATATATTTTTTCGTTATGTTCAGAATGATTTTGGCGAATTATTGCACACAAATTTTCACTTGTCTTATATGGCAAGGTGAGCGTTGCTATTTAAGCCAAAATCGAAGTTTACCTAATCGGCACGACTATATATATATATATATATATATATATATATATATATATATATATATATATATATATATATATATATGGGTAGGGATGTGTAGATCAAGTGTTTACAGTGAAGCATATATGTGAACAGTATTTAGATAAAGGTAGGGAAGTTTTCATTGCATTTATGGATTTAGAAAAAGCATATGATAGAGTGGATAGGGGAGCAATGTGGCAAATGTTGCAAGTGTATGGAATAGGTAGTAAATTACTGAAGGCTGTAAAGAGTTTTTATGAGGATAGTGAGGCTCAGGTTAGGGTGTGTAGGAGAGAGGGAGATTACTTCCCGGTAAAAGTAGGTCTTAGACAAGGATGTGTAATGTCACCATGGTTGTTTAATATATTTATAGATGGGGTTGTAAAAGAAGTAAATGCTAGGGTGTTGGGGAGAGGGGTGGGATTAAATTATGGGGAATTAAATGCAAAATGGCAGTTGACACAGTTAATTTTTGCTGATGATACTGTGCTTATGGGAGATTCTAAAGAAAAGTTGCAAAGGTTAGTAGACGAGTTTGGGAGAGTGTGTAAAGGTAGAAAGTTGAAAGTGAACATAGATAAATAAGCATAAGGTAATGAGGGTATCAAACGATTTAAATAAAGAAAAATTAGATATCACATTGGAGAGAGGGATTATGGAAGAAGTAAATGTTTTCAGATATTTGGGAGTTGACGTGTCAGCGGATGGGTTTATGAAGGATGAGGTTAACCATAGAATTGATGAAGGAAAAAAAGGTGAGTGGTGCGTTGAGGTATCTGTGGAGACAAAAAACGTTATCCATGGAGGCAAAGAAGGGAATGTACGAAAGTATAGTGGTACCAACACTCTTATATGGGTGTGAAGCATGGGTTGCAAATGCTGCAGCGAGGAGGAGGTTGGAGGCAGTGGAGATGTCCTGTCTAAGGGCAATGTGTGGTGTAAATATTATGCAGAAAATTCGGAATGTGGAAATTAGGAGAAGGTGTGGAGTTACTAAAAGTATTTGTCAGAGGGCTGAAGAGGGGTTGTTGAGGTGGTTTGATCATTTAGAGAGATTGGATCAAAGTAGAATGACATGGAGAGCGTATAAATCTGTAGGAGAAGGAAGGCGGGGTAGGGGTCGTCCTAGAAAGGTTGGAGGGAAGGGTAAGGAGGTTTGTCGGCGAGGGCTTGAATCCAGCAAGCATGTGTGAGCGTATTTGATAGGAGTGAATGGAGACAAATGGTTTTAATACTTGACGTGCTGTTGGAGTGTGAGCAAGTAACATTTATGAAGGGATTCAGGAAACCGGCAGGCCGGGCTTGAATCCTGGAGATGGGAAGTACAGTGTCTGCACTCTGAAGGAGGGTGTTAATGTTGCAGTTTTATAACTGTAGTGTAGCACCCTCTGGCAAGACAGTGATGGAGTGAATGATGATGAAGGTTTCTTTTCGGCCACCCTGCCTTGGTGGAATCGGCCGATGTGTTAATAAATAAAATATATATATATATATATATATATATATATATATATATATATATATATATATATATATATATATATATATATATATATATATATATATATATATATATATATATTTATAACACATCGGCAGTTTTCTACCAAGGCAGGGTGGCCCGAAAAAGGAAAACTTTCATCATTCACTCCAACACTGTCTTGCCAGAGGCATGCTTACACTACAGTTATAAAACTGCAACATTGAACAACCTCCCTCCCCCTTCAGAGTGCAGACACTGTACTTCCCATCTCCAGGACTCAAGTCCA
The DNA here is from genome assembly GCA_009830355.1 of Cherax destructor. Lineage (NCBI taxonomy): Eukaryota > Metazoa > Arthropoda > Malacostraca > Decapoda > Parastacidae > Cherax > Cherax destructor. Next base: position 7,660 of record WNWK01016763.1, read on the forward strand.
GCCTGCCGGTTTCCCTGAATCCCTTCATAAATGTTACTTTGCTCACACTCCAACAGCACGTCAAGTATTAAAAACAATTTGTCTCCATTCACTACTATCAAATACGCTCATGCATGCTTGCTGGAAGTCCAAGCCCCTCGCACAAAAAACCTCCTTTACCCCCTCCCTCCAACCTTTCCTAGGCCGACCCCTACCCCGCCTTCCCTCCACTACAGATTTATACACTCTCGAAGTTATTCTACTTTGTTCCTTCCTTTCTAAATGTCCAAACCACCTCAACAACCCCTCCTCAGCCCTCTGGATAACAGTCTTGGTAATTCCGCACATCCTCCTAATTTCCACACTACGAATTCTCTGCATTATATTCACACCACATTGATCTCAGACATAACATCTCCACTGCCTCCAGCCTTCTCCTTGTTGCAACATTCACCACCCATGCTTCACACCCATTATAAGAGTGTTGGTATAACTATACTCTCATACATTCCCCTCTTTGCTTTCAGGGACAAAGTTCTTTGTCTCCAGTCTCCTAAGTGCACCACTTACCCTTTTACCCTCATCAATTTTATGATTCATTTCATTCTTCATAGACCCATCTGCTGACACGTCCACTCCTAAATATCTGAATACATTCACCTCCTCCATACTCTCTCCCTCCAATCTGATATCCAATCTTTCATCACCTAATCTTTTTGCTATCCTCATCACCTTACTCTTTCCTATATTCACTTTCAGTTTCCTTCTTTTACATACCCTACCAAACTCATCTACAAAAAGCAGCTGTGACAACTCCCATTTTGTGTTAGATCATTTATCTATTAACCCCACACCTCTTGCCAACACCCGAGCATTCACTTCTCTTACAACCCCATCTATAAATATATTGAACAACCATGGTGACATCACACATCCTTGTCTAAGGTCTACTTTTACTGGGAAATAATATCCCTCTCTCCTACACACTCTAACCTGAGCCTCACTATCCTCGTATAAACTCTTCACTGCTTTCAGTAACCTACTTCCTATTCCATACATTTGCAACATCTGCCGCATTGCCTCCCTATCCACCCTGTCATATGCCTTTTCCAAATCCATAAATGCCACAAAAACCTCTTTACCCTTATCTAAATACTGTTCAGCTATATGTTTCAATGTAAACACTTGGTCTACACCCCCCCTACCTTTCCTAAATCCTCAAAATATATATATATATATATATATATATATATATATATATATATATATATATATATATATATATATATATATATATATATATATATAGGACAATGGCAGGTTTCCATTGTTGAGGGAGAATCGTCGCATACAAATAAGATTGAAAAAACGCAAAAGGACCATAAGGGCTGTAGACTGCAGTTGTTATAGCATACTGATATGAATATCATCCGTCACAGCCGCCGATGACCAGCAAGCGGAAAGCTTGGACTCTAGTTCTAGGAGAGTGAAAGGTACATTATATGTCTCCATTCCATTAGAAGAGAAATCCAAGGGCAATTGCTCCTTAGTAGACTTAGACGCGAGGTGAAGCCCTTGGGAGACACGAACAAAATAGTTCTCGATTTCCGTGGCAACTTCGGAGGTTCCCGCAACACTAACACCAGCAACCTGCAAAACAGGAGCTGGGTCCGGAGTGTACTTGCCACACAACTTCCATACCTTCTTCCAAACCTCACTCATAGGGAAAGTTGAGGTAATGGTAGACACAAAGTCGCGTATGATGCGGCGAGCGACTTCCCTTGCCCGCTTAAAATCTAAGAGACGATCCGAGGTCCGATTCTACCAATAACGGCCCCACGTAGCGTGTTACGGGCACACGCAGGGGACTACCAAGGCACACATATCTGAGAATGTCTGCCTGAGGTTAGAGGAATAGAACGTGATGTTGCAGTCAAAACTAAGGCCAAAAACTGGTGGGTCCCCACAAAAAGCGGTAAGATGAGAGTATAAGTCCCAATTCGCTCGTCCAAATTGCCATCGAGGGCTACGAGGCAGTCGGGAATATGTAGTAGAAGTAAGAAGAATAGGAAAGTGATCACTGTCGTGCAAATCCGGGAGAACAGACCAAGCGTAATCAAGTGCGATTGACGAGGAACAGATAAAAAGATCAATGCAAGACAGAGACTGAGTGCGAGTCAAAATGGGTGGGAGCACACGTATTTAAAACATGAAGAGGATGAGAAGTGAGAAGAGTCTCCAACTGATCACCACCAGAGTCACAGTGGGACCCTCCCCAAAGATGATGGTGAGCGTTCAAATCACCTAACAACAAGATGGGCGGCGGCAGAGAAGAGATCAAGAACGCAATATCCGAGATACAGAATGAATGGAAAGGGGAAAGATATAGAGAGCAAACTGTATACCATCTATGCAAATAAATACAAGCTGCAGTAAAATGCAGCAGAGAACGAACAAAGACTTGTTGATATGGTGTACCAATGCGCTCAAGAAGCGCACTCTCAATAAATGAATCAGCCGGAAAGGGATCAGCAGAATGCAACAGCACATAGCTTGAACTGGGGAGAATAACAGCTGAACGAATTTTGGGCTCTTGTAACCCAACACAATAAAAAGCAATAAATTCTATGGGCTATTAGGATCAGTGAAGTCAATGTGTGGAGGCAACGGTAAGCGTGTAAGCAAGGAGAAATCAGAATGCTGTGAAGGAAAAGATTGCTGCGAGAGTCGTGAAAAATAAGAAGGGATAGAAGGAGGTGCGTCAGTGTCCATCGAGGGTTTCGTCTCTGCAATATAGTTGGAGATAGCGTCAAGTGTCTCAGCAGATAAGGAAGTGGGACCGTAGGGGTCCCACAGGGAAGTGTTCTTGGCCCACTACTCTTTCTCTTTTACATTAACGACCTACCAAATGCATCTCAACTACTCAAACCCATACTTTTTGCAGATGACACTACATACGTTATCTCTCACCCAAGCCCAGACACACTAGCCAACACTGCAAATACTGAATTGCAGAAAATATCTACCTGGATGATGACCAACAAACTTACTCTCAATATTGATAAAACCTATTTTATCCAGTTTGGGAACAGAGCTGCAAACGCACCACTTAACATAATGATAAACGGGTCCCCTATCGCAAAACTCACAGAGGGAAAATTCTTAGGAATCCATCTTGACAGTGGCCTCAAATTTCAGACACACATACAACAAATCTCCAAGAAAGTCTCAAAGACCGTGGGAATACTATCCAAGATACGGTACTATGTTCCACAACCAGCTCTCCTTACCCTATATCACTCACTCATTTACCCCTACCTCACCTATGGAATCTGCGCATGGGGCTCTACATAAATAACTCATCTCAGACCACTAATAACACAACAAAAGGCAGCAGTTAGAATGATAACAAATTCTCACTCCAGGCAACATACTCCACCAATATTCAAAAACCTGGTAAATTAGACACATATGCAACACTTGGGTATCTTTATTGAGGAAACGTTTCGCCACACAGTGGCTTCATCAGTCCATACAAAGGAGAATCGTGAAGAACAGGAGGAGTGTGAGGTTGTCAGGCCCTCAATCTTGAGACGATGTTGTCAGTCCATCAATCTTGAATAGAATAACAGCATATGAGCAGAGAAGCTTATATACTGTAGACAGGAGAGGTGCAGCAGTTGTAGGAGGTGTCACATTTTTCAATGTGGAAGTAGGTCGTGCCAAGGAATAGGCAAGAAGAAATCCGTATTAAGATACCAAGATGTTGCAGTGTCAGACAGGATGTGAATGAATGGTTCAGAGAACCTGTCTGACACTGCAACATCTTGGTATCTTAATACAGGGATTTCTTCGCTTGCCTATTCCTTCACGACCTACTCCACATTGAACAAATGTGACACCCCTACAACTGCTGCACCTCTCCTGTCTACATATATAGCTTCCTCTGCTCATATGCTGTTATTCTATTCAGATTGATGGACTGACAACATCGTCTCAAGATTGAGGGCCTGACAACCTCACACTCCACCTGTTCTTCACGATTCTCCTTGTATGGGTGAAAGCCACTGTGTGGCAAACGTTTCCTCAATAAAGATACCCAAGTGTTGCATATGTGTCTAATTTACCAACTCGTCGGTTCTCTGAACCATTCATTCACATTCAAAAACCTAAACTTACTCACCATACAAGACATCCATACTTTTTACTGTGCCTATTACATACATAGAACACTCTATGCAGATATTAACCCACCACTCAAACTTCTCCTTACTAATTTTAACAGGACACATGACCATAACACTAGACACAGATCACTCCTCGATGTTCCCCGTGTCCACCTAACACTATGTAAAAACTCAATGCACATAAAAGGCACGAAAATTTGGAATTCATTACCTGTCATTGCCAAAGAAACCCTACCTGTACCCCAATTCAAAACGATGCTAAAAAAACACCTTCTCACCCAAAGATAATTGCTCCATATCAACCATTCCCAGCAAAGTAGAATAATCACTTAACGTAAAACCTGACTTTAAAGTCAATGTAATGTATGAATGAACGAATGAATGAATGTAAAACCTGTTATGAATAGTACTTACTTAGCTAATTATTCCCACAACACTTATATTATAATGACCACGTAAACTAACTGCAATGCAATTAATTGTTTTAAATTGTTATCTCACTCAATTAGTTGCATTGCTGCAATAAATTGCTACAATTAATTGATATGTTCAACTTATATTCAAACTTTAAAACTTAGATATGCAACTTTACTTATTTTATAAATTATCAACCATAACTTTTTATTATTTTATTATTATTGCTTTAATTTGTTTAATCTGATTTAATTAATTTTATAATGAAGACAAAAGCACAAAACTATGTTCAAATTTCATAGCTTAAATACTCACCTTTACCCTTTGTATACTATCTACAAAAAATCTTACAATCTAGTTTTAAGTTAATTTTAAGTCTGCCCAAAATGCCCTGCATACTAGGGGCTTTTGGCATGTACACCTCATGTAATCTCAATAACCAAATGTAATTCTTTGTATCATGTCCAAATAAAAATTATTATTATTATTATTATTAGAGATAGGTGAGGTAGAGCAAGTAGAGAACAGGGAGACTATGGAGGTAACCAGAGATGTTTGAGAGGAGAGGGGTGTATGAACCTAGAGAAATGCCCTCGCGGGGGCAGAAGAGTCCTGCGGTGGAACAGGAGAGGAAGGAGGTTGGAAGGTAACTGGGAAAGAAGACTGGGAGGGAACAGGAGAAGAGGGGACTACGTGAGAGGAAGGGTGAACCTCCACCTCCGTGTGAGAGTTGGAAAGGGGGTGAGAACACGAGGCACCGAGGCCGAAAAGGAAAACTGTTGGGGAATTGTAATTACTGGAGAAATGATTTGCGGCACCGCAGATTGGGCTCTCCGCCGCAGATCTGCAGTATTTAGCAGGGTGTCCAAAACGCCAGCAGGGACCACTTTACGGACTTCTAGGCGATGGCCCGTGATATAAATGGAGGACGGGAGTTCACAGCAGTCAAAGGTTAAGTGGGCGATGTTATTGGGAAAGCATCTCCGCCCGCGAGCAGGCAGGACATATTTATCCACTTTGAGAATACGAAGGTAATGAAGGACTAATTGCTCCAAAATATCATCAACGCAAGACAGAAAATCACTCTCTACAATGGTACGCAGTAAAACCATCGTACCACTGCAAGAATTGAGAGTAGCGTGCTTGTGAACTGTGATTGGAATGTTATCAATGGAAGTTATATGGGAAAGATCGTGAGCTTGTTCTGCATTCTGAACTGTAACGATGCACGCACCGCTTCGAAGAGCGTGAAAGGTTATATTTCGACCAACGTGTCATAAAAGAACTTTACCCATACTATGGTCAGAAAGATAATCAATTGGAGATGTCGGTTGTAGGGAAAAAAATTTAGTCGACTGTGTACTTGTAAACATGGTGTTAGATAGGAGTGAATGGAGACGAATGGTTTTTGGGACATGACGATCTGTTGGAGTGTGAGCAGGGTAACATATTGTGAAGGGATTCAGGGAAACCAGTTAATTGATTTAATTGGACTTGAGTCCTGGAAATGGGAAGTACAATGCCTGCACTTTAAAGGAGGGGTCTGGGATAGTGACAGCTGGGAGGGACTTTTCTTAGCTGTCGAATCTGAGCTCCTCTTCAAAGACAGTGATTATGTATGAGTGTGGTGAAAGTGTTGAATGATGATGAAAGTATTTTCTTTTTGGGGATTTTCTTTCTTTTTGGGTCACCCTGCCTCGGTGGGAGACGGCCGACTTGTTGAAAAAAAAAAAAAATACATATATATATATATATATATATATATATATATATATATATATATATATATATATATATATATATATATATATATATATATATATATATATATATATATATATATATATATATATATATATATATATATATATATATATATATATTATATTATATATATATATATATATATATATATATATATATATATATATATATATATATATATATATATATATATATATATATATAATATATATATATATATATAATGTTCTTAAAATATACTATACAATCTATACACACTGTGTATCACATATCTTGGGTCTGACATGGACACAAAGACCACTCACTCGTAGGTAAAATATTGGTCTTGTCCTCCGCTCTCTGACTCCTTTTATGTTGAATCTTTCGTCTAAAGCCACAGAAGTTCTCTCTCTCTCTCTCTCTCTCTCTCTCTCTCTCTCTCTCTCTCTCTCTCTCTCTCTCTCTCTCTCATCACTCTCAGGTCATGTGTGTGAGCTATGAGAGTAGTCAGGCTTGTGAGCAGGGAGTGGTCAGGTGTGTGAGCAGGGAGTGGTCAGGTGTGTGAGCAGGGAGTGGTCAGGTGTGTGAGCAGGGAGTGGTCAGGTGTGTGAGCAGGGAGTGGTCATGTGTGTGAGCAGGGAGTGGTCAGGTGTGTGAGACTGTAGTAACTAAAAACTGTAACATAGTACAGGACAAATTCAAATCATTCAATAGAGCGGACGTCGCATGTGCTGGACTTGGGAGTGATGATGTCAGAAGATCTCACATTCAAGGACCACAACAGTGCTGCTGTTGCTTATACAAGAAAATTGACGGTCTGGATAACGTAACTAGATCTTTAGTTAGTTTGATATCTTTATTATGCACCCCATACCCATCCTGTGGGCGGTAGTCACCCCATACCTATCCTGTGGGCGGTAGTCACCCCATACCCATCCTGTGGGCGGTAGTCACCCCATACCCATCCTGTGGGCGGTAGTCACCCCATACCCATCCTGTGGGCGGTAGTCAAAAGATTTTTTTTTATATTTTATTTAAAAAATACAATTGCTTAATTCACAAATCCATCATATCACATAATTACTATACCACAATTAAACATAATTACAAGTAAAGCACATTATGTATTTAATTACCCTCAAAATTGTAGTATCTCACCTTCATAAATAAGGTGTAACTCATATCCGGTCTGTTTATCAATGAACTATTTTACATAAACATCAGCCAAACTCCAAACTTTAGCAACATACAATACTTTATGCTGTAAAAAATAAAACTAACAGCGGCCTAAAATTTCAAAATGAATTAACCCCATCAGGTAAAAGTTTTTATACATACCTATGCCCACTACTACTAACCATTAATATTGTCGTCTTGAATGCGCTGTCCTAATTACAGTTCTTGTAAGCACATGAACCTCCAATGAAATACATTTAAATGCACATATAAGTACAAGTAATATACCTGTTACTATTTAAGAAGTCAGCGTTTTAACAAATCTTTATATGCTTACTAGTTTAGTTTCATCGCTCAAACGCTACTGGCGTTCTTTTGACAGTAGAAAAATTACACATATTAGTACTGCATTTTAATAATATAATGTAACTCAGATAACGTACTACAATCATGATGTATGTGTCCGTGTTACGTGAGCTCCAGTCTCAAGCTCTCTTACTATAACAAATCACTGTTCACTAAACACACCACTCACTCCTCAGTCTCACCCACTTACAATCCATTTTACCACAAAAGTTACCAACTTTTGCTTGGACGACAGTGATCAACATTGAAAACATAAAATTCTACACATCTGAGTACCTGTGCACAGCACCACTTCTGCTGCCACCACAGCGGCTAAAATCCAAGGCAATCCCACAAATTTCCCCTTAATTATTAGTCTTATAGTCAGTCACAACATTCTATGAAGTTCATACATTCCCGACTCACTCATCTAATCCTATCCTAATGTCCAATGAAGTCAACCCCACAATAATACAATGCGTCATCCGTCAACCCCATCCCCACTCCCCCTATTCTTACCCCAATGTTGACCACCTCCCCCACCCAATCACACACAATGCCTCACGCCTTAACATCCCCTTCCTCAAGAATCCATCCACTGACATTATACTTAAACATGATGAAACCCCCCTGCCCCCCTCCCAGGTGTCAAGCCATTTCCTGCCCCTACTCACTCACCCAATAACACCTGCAAATTTATCTCTCTATACTCACTAGAGAATAAGTCTTAATACCTTCTCCCATACACCCACCTATTCCTATTTCTTGTCCTAATCATAGTTGCAGCTATTGTCCTAATGCATTCCCATGCCCCCACCTCCCTTACCCGCCATGACTCACACACAAAATCAACCAGTACATACATTAAAGCCCTTCTGATACTCTGCCCAACTCTGCCCAAATCCAAACTAATGGCTCGTAAGACACCTATCCCTCCCCCCATCCTTCGCAAAACACCACCCATCCATTCCCTCACTGGCCCCAAACTTTCACAAAAATATATCGCATGCATTCCAGTCTCCTGATTACCACACTTTTCACATCTTCCATCCCTTATGATGCCCATATTGAATAAAACCGCCTTCGATGCAACCCCATGCAAAAACCGATACATTTATTCCCTATCCCTCGATCTCAACTTTAATCCTTTAAACCCTTTCCAAACATGAAGCCAATCATACTTGCACCCTCAATAACATTCCTACCCCATCCCATTATTTCAATTTCACTTGCAGTCCATCTATGAGAAGTCTTCACTACCATCATTTGCCGCAAAATATCCCAACCCATTCTTAAATCCCTCCATCCCCACCATCTACCAAGATCTATTGCCATCACACCCAATCTCCCTACTGCCATGCCACCCCAACGTACAATACACCTTTTAACATACAAACTGAATAAGCGTCGCTCCAACCCAATAAGCCCCAGGTCACCCCTATCCACCCTGTTTCTAACTATTGCCTTCCTGAGCCACGGCCGACCATACGCCCAAATGTATCACATGACTCTCACCTCAAGTCTTCTAATATCTGATTGCAACAAAGGTAAAAACCACTGCCACATGCCAAAGTTTACTAAACACTAGTGTATTGACCACCACTACCCTTTGCTACAACGTAAGATCGCCCGGCCTCCACCCGTTTATCCTACTTAATGCCTTTTGCACCACGTTCTCTGAATTAACTCTACGGGAATCACTCACAGTATTTAAATATGTTACCCCACATATCTTAATTTCATCAACTATCATCCACCCATGCCTTTTCCCCATGCCCCCTCCCACCCATCCACCCACTTCCAATAACTTCGATTTGGTGGGGCGCCAAACACTTCAATTATACATCCCACATTACGTAAACCATCCCCACTACTTACAAGCACAGTCGTGTCATCTACATACCCTATGATTCCTTGCACCCCACCTCTATTACTGTTATGTTCATTTCCTCACCCTCTACGCCTAACCTTGCCAGTCTGTAGCACGGATCCTGCATACACGCAAATAAACACTGCGACAGTGGACATTCCTGTCGCAATCCTCTTCCCATAATGATCCTTTCTCCCATTCTACAATTCACAAGCACTTTCACACCCTCCTCCCTATACACAGTCTCTACCCATTCTACTACATCCTCTCCAAAACCCTGTCTCCTCATGATCTTATACAACGTCCCCCTTTCTACACTATCATACGCTCTTTGCCAATCAATTGTTAAGACCCCACCCTCTGTCCCTTCATCTATTAATTCTCTAATGCATTCATGTCCTTGTATCATGATTCTCCCCAGTATCCCACACTGCCCTTCTCTATGACTCCACCCAATACTTTTTTCAATCTATTTGCCAATAACTTAGCAAAAATTTTGTAATCGGCATTCATTAACGCCAATGGCCTAAAATTGTCCATGGTTTCCCGCTTACCCCTTTTCATAACCAAAACCACAACCCCAGTACCTTGGCCTATCCCCATACGACCCTCTCCTTTCATTATATTAAACAATAACACTAAGCATTCCTTTATAGCCTCCCAATGTACCTTATAAAATTCATTAATTATACCATCTAATCCTGGTGCCTTTCCTTCACTTAAACTATTCACAGCCTCCCATATTTCCTCTTCACTAACAGGTCCTTCCATGCTTGCTCTATCCCCATCTCCCACCCTGTTCACTATCCCTTCCAGTACGATGTCCCTCTCATGCTCACGCACCTGTCCACAACCCAAAAACTTCTTAAACCATTTATCCGCATATACGCTTATCGCTTCGGTATTACACAATCTTTGCCCCCTCACATATCCACCCATATCCTCCCCTACTTCCACACATGAAATTGTTATCCCCTCCCTCTTTTTCCTGCACTTATTTAACACATATTTTGATGGCCTATCTCCCCATAAAACATCATCTATCCCTGTCTGCACACGACAGGCATCAAAGCGCTCATTCTGAATACTACGCAACTTATCCTTTAAAACCAGAATTTCCTTCAAATCAGGCGTCCCCTGTCGTTCATAACCAATAACCCCTCCACGTACTTCTGCAACCTATAAGACCAGCACACCTCCTCCCTACCCAGCCTCCTATAGAACCCCTGAATTCCCTCCTTTGCTACCTTTTCCCACCAACTCAGAGAAGCCTCACCATCTTCCCTCAGTTTTTTTCCCTGCCCCCAAATCACCCTCCACCAATGTACAAAGAATTCTCGTTGGACCTCACATGCAACAATTTACCATTTAATTTCCAATACCCCTTGAACCATTTTACCGCCCCTTCTCATGATGCATCCACCATAACACCTCTATGATCCGAAAATCCCACATCTATGATATGAATCCCCACTACCCTAACCTGATCTGTTATATAAATCCTATCCAGTCTAGCAGCATAATCTCGTCTAAAGAAAGTATTCTCCACCAGCCCCTTCCCCTCACTACACCCTTTAAACCCACTCCATTCAACACGTCTCTCAATACTCCTAACACACACCCAGCTCCCCGAGGCTCTGCATCCTTACCCCTAATGATACAGTTCCAATCCCCCCCCTCCCACAACCACCACTCCAGGAAGCTCCCACAAAGCATACACGAGACAATCATTCACAAAATCTTCCATGAGTTTTCTATTAAACTCTGCCGGCATATATACACCATCAATGCTAACCCTTATACCACCCCATTCCCCATCTACCCTTACTATCCTGCCATCTCCACTCTCCTCCCAAGCCAACAACTGAAAAGGGCTTGACACCTGTATGACTATTGCAACCCCACCCTTTAATCTCCTAGTCAAACCTGCAAACACATCATACCCCTCCACACGCAGATCTCTACCAATCCTAAAGTTGTGTTCTTGCAGAAAACCCACTTGTATACCAAAGCGTCATAAGGTCACCCCTACCCACTTCATCTTAATTTCAGCCTTCATTCCATTAACATTAATAGTTAAACACCTGAAAAAACTATTGTGGGTTTGCCTCTTGTTCTTTGTGGGTGAGTCACCCCACACTTCCCTCCCTTTACCCCTTTTACTCGTGCTTTAAAGGCAGCCCCTCCTTTCCCCATCTGTGATGCAACCACCAAGGGTTTTTTACAAGACCTCTGTGCAGGTGTTAAAATGTCCTCCCCGTCCGAAGAGGTTACAGACCTTTTCCTTGATTCACTCGCAATATCCATACCATTCTCACTATCAACATCTTGACCTTTTAAGCACTCATGTACATCTGCCCTTACAATCGCACTCACCTTCTTGTTAATGCCATTTTCACCTGCACCCATCACTTCTCCACACTCCCTACTCTCCTTAGCCTCAGGGCTACCTGCCTCACTAAGAATCCCCAGGACATCCTCCAAGGATAGGCAAGGGCTAGCCACCACTGGAATGTCCTCCACCACTTTCACCTGGGGTTGATCCACCGGTACCTCCACAGGTAGCGTACGACAGGTATCCATGCTATTCTCCACTATGTCACTCTATGTCTTAGCACCATGAGCAGGTTCTCACCTTGATCGCTCAGCACCCTCCACTCCCAGGAGGTCACTGTCCAACAGAGGCATTGCACGCTGTTGTACCTTCCGAGGACACTCCGCCGCCACATGATCATATGCTGCACACATACGACACGTCCTCCTTTGCCCCACGTACGTGACATACACTTGTGTCCTGAATTCCGGTAACACAACGTACAATGGGATAGGACGCCTGATGGTCATTTTCAGCGAGTAAGAGCCTTCCAGGAGGCCCTCAAAGAGCACCTCCCGCCATTTGCTCACATTTGCTGCATGAATGATGCCGAAATCTTTGAAGACGTCCATCAAATCAACCGAGTCTGCTTCAAATGGGACATTACGCACTCTAATCCAAGTGTAAGAGAGCAAAATGTCCCTCAGTCATACCTCCATACCGCTGGTAACTGCATAGACCTGATCGTGATAGGTATCAACCAAGCGCTCATACTCTTGGGTCGATGACAAATTGATAAACACCCTGCTCATTCCATTTAACGCCACGCCATACAGGTCTCCGATGTCTATATGATAAATATCCTGCAGGATTCGTTGCAACATCGTAGACACTGTTTCAGGTTGCAAAATCCCCTTCACCAACTCCAAACACACAGTGTTTATTTGGCGTCTGCCTGATGCCCCCATGTTGTGGAAAATAAAAGTGCAACCACTTGCCACCAGGAGCTGAGCAAGTTACAAAGGTAATGAATCATGTAAGTAAGTAAATTTACTTACTTACATTTATACATGGTTACAATCATGAACAAATTATAAAGTAATGAGCAATTCACTAGTCCTCACCCGGTCACAACTGTAATGAGTTATTGGTGCAAATATTAATTGTTGGGTCTCACACACACACACACATGTGGTAATGCTTTATTTACAGGGAGCAAAGTCAGGGTATTTTTCCAGAATGGTCTGTAATAAACCACTGTGGATAAAATACTTTGACATATCTTGAACATTTCTGAGTGAGTTGTCTCTGAATGAATTTTATCGCACTCCAGTACATAATGACGCAGGGTGTGACAATAGTCCATCTGGCAAAGTTTACATTTTGTTTGGTCTACATCTGATGGTGATGATTTAACCTGCCAAAGATACTTATAACCCAGCTGGAGGCGGGCTGTAGTGACATCCAAGAGTCTGCTTATTTTGTTGGATGCACCATAGACATGTGGCTCGTCCTGCATAACAGAATGATGATAGATGGACTGACTGGTGTCAATCTCCCTAAGTCTTAAGTCAATAAAGTTCAGTTGAAGTTCTTTTCGTATTATTGTTCTCAAACAATAATACGAGGCATCCTAAAATGATCCTCATTGCTTCGTTCTGCAGTTTTTCCAGCCCTCCAAGCTTCCAGTCAGACACAAGAGCAAGTAGTGGAGCAGCATAATCAACCAATGATCTAATATAAGCAAGATACATCATTTTCACAATTTTATCATTAGCACCATACCTGGGGTGAAACCCTACTACAACTCTAAGTGCTCTCAGCCTTTCTTTGTATTGACGACAAAGTCTCGTTACAACAGGTCCAAGTTGTGGGACCTCAAAGCCTAGATACCTGTATCTGTTTACATATTCTAGAAGAGACCCATCATGCAACTGGATCTGGCGAACTGTGCCTCTCAGTCGAGGAGGACGCCTATTGAGTATCTTTGTTTTATTAGTAGAGATTATCAACCCCAGGTCCTGACACGAGGCTAGTACATGGTTAAGGATGTTTTGAGTGTTGGAGAATCCGGTGGTGTGAATCATTATATCATCAGCAAAACTAATCATATAATGATCGGGCTGGCTAGGCATAGCATTAAGTAAGGCATTAATTAGAATATTGAATAGAGTGGGACTGAGCACACCTCCCTGTGGGGTTCCTAATTCCAAGTCTTTAGTTATACTGCTATGCCCCTGGAACAACACAGAAGACTTTCTGTTGGACAGGTAGCCTTTAATCCAGCGGAGAAGCCATCCTCCAACATCCATTCTGGCAAGTTCACTAATGATTACATGTAGTTGGCAACATCAAAAGCAGATTTAAGGTCAAGGAAGGTAGTGTATGAGCTGTCAGGTTGCAGGGTGAGAAAGATGGCAATGCAATGAAGCCATGCAACCGGGGGGACAAAAATTGTTTGATTCTAACTAGATCTTTCATAGCAAGTGTTGCTGAGCCAGCGATGCTCAACTGTGTAAGAAGGTTTAGTAACGCCGATGCAGATCTGATTTTGTTCTATGATACTTTGTGTTTGAACGACTGTTGCATACAAGCACCTTCCCCTCGTTTTCTCTTCCCCTCGTTCTGTCTTCCCCTCGTTCTGTCTATCCCTCGTTCAGGCTACCACTCGTTCTGTCTACCCCTCGTTCTGTCTACCCTCGTTCTGTCTACCCCTCGTTCAGGCTACCACTCGTTCTGTCTACCCATCGTTCTGTCTACCCCTCGTTCTGTCTGCCCCTCGTTCTGTCTACCCTCGTTCAGTCTTCCCCTCATTCAGTCTACCCCTCGTTCTCTCTTCCACTCGTTCTATCTACGCCTCGTTCTGTCTACCCTTCGTTCTGTCTGCCCCTCGTTCTGTCTTATCCTCGTTCTGTCTTCAACTCGTTCTGTCTCCCCTCGTTCTGTCTTCCCCTCGATCAATCTTCCCTTCGTTCTGTCTCCCCCTCGTTCTGTCTACCCCTCGTAATGTCTTCCCACCGTTGTGTCTACCCCTCGTTCTCTCTACCCCTCGTTCTGTCTTACCCTCGTTCTGTCTACCTTTCGTTCTGTCTACCCCTCGTTCTGTCTAACCCTCGTTCAGTCTTCCCCCTCGTTCAGTCTTCCCCCTCGTTCAGTCCACCCCTCGTTCTGTCTTCCACTCGTTATGTCTACCCCACCTTCTGTCTACCCCTCGTTCTGTCTACCCTTCGTTCTGTCTACTCTTCGTTCTGTCTACCCCTAGTTCTGTCTTCCCCTCGTTCTTTCTACCCATCGTTCTGTCTACCTCTCGTTCTGTCTGCCCCTCGCTCTGTCTACCGTCGTTCAGTTTCCCCCTCGTTGAGTCTACCCCTCGTTCTCTCTTCCACTCGTTCTATCTACCCCTCGTTCTGTCTACCCTTCGTTCTGTCTGCCCCTCGTTCTGTCTTATCCTCGTTCTGTCTTCAACTCGTTCTGTCTCCCCCTCGTTCTGTCTCTCCCTCGTTCTGTCTTCCCCTCGATCTGTCTTCCCTTCGTTCTGTCTCCCCCTCGTTCTGTCTACCCCTCGTAATGTCTTCCCACCGTTGTGTCTACCCCTCGTTCTCTCTAGCTCTCGTTCTGTCTTACCCTCGTTCTGTCTACCCCTCGTTCTGTCTACCCCTCGTTCTGTCTAACCCTCGTTTTGTCTTCCCCTCGTTCTGTCTACACTTCGTTCTATCTCCCCCTCGTTCTGTCTCCCCCTCGTTCTTTTTCCCCCTCGTTCTGTCTCCCGTCGTTCTCTATACCCCTCGTTCTGTCTACCCCTCGTTCTGTCTTCCCTTCGTTCTGTCTACCCATCGTTCTGTCTACCCATCGTTCTGTCTACCCCTCGTTCTGTCTGCCCCTCGTTCTGTCTACCCCTCGTTCTGTCAGCCCCTCGTTCAGTCTTCCCCCTCGTTCAGTCTTGCCCCTCTTTCAGTCCTCCCCTCGTTCTGTCTTCCACTCGTTCTGTCTACCCCTCGTTCTGTCTACCCCTCGTTCTGTCTACCCTTCGTTCTGTCTACTCTTCGTTCTGTCTACCTCTTGTTCTGAGTTCTCCTCGTTCTGTCTACCCTCGTTCAGTCTTCCCCCTCGTTCAGTCTACCCCTCGTTCTTTCTTTCACTCGTTCTATCTACCCCTCGTTCTGTCTACCCTTCGTTCTGTCTGCCCCTCGTTCTGTCTTATCCTCGTTCTGTCTTCAACTCGTTCTGTCTCCCCCTCGTTCTGTCTCCCCCTCGTTCTGTCTCCTCCTCGTTCTGTCTTCCCCTCGATCTGTCTTCCCTTCGTTCTGTCTCCCCCTCGTTCTGTCTACCCCTCGTAATGTATTCCCACCGTTGTGTCTACCCCTCGTTCTATCTACCCCTCGTTCTGTCTTACCCTCGTCCTGTCTACCCCTCGTTCTGTCTACCCCTCGTTCTGTCTAACCCTCGTTTTGTCTTCCCCTCGTTCAGTCTACACTTCGTTCTATCTCCCTTTCGTTCTGTCTCCCCCTCGTTCTGTCTCCCCCTCGTTCTGTCTCCCCTCGTTCTCTCTACCCCTCGTTCTGTCTACCCCTCGTTCTGTCTACCCCACGTTCTGTCTTCCACTCGTTATGTCTACCCCTTGTTCTGTCTCCCCCTCGTTCTGTCTTCCCCTCGTTCTGTCTTCCCCTCGTTCTGTCTCCCCTCGTTCTCTCTACCCCTCGTTCTGCCTACCCCTTTTTCTGTCTACCCCTCGTTCTGTCTACCCCACGTTCTGTCTTCCCCTCGTTCTGTCTAACCCACGTACTTTCTTCCCCTCGTTCAGTTTACCCCTCGTTCCGTCTACAACTACCGTTTTCCCCTCGTTCTATCTCTCCCCGGTTCTGTCTACCACTCGTTCTGTCTACCCCTCGTTCAATCTCTCCCTCGTTCTGTCTACCCCTCGTTCTGTCTACCCCTCGTTCTGTCTTCCCCTCGTTCTGTCTACCCCTCGTTCTGTCTACCCCTCGTTCTGTCTTTCCCTCATTCTGTCTACCCCTCGTTCTGTCTACCCCTCGTTCTGTCTAACCTAGTTCTGTCTTCCCTTCGTTCTGTCTACCCCCTCGTTCTGTCTACCACTCGTTCTGTCTAACCTAGTTCTGTCTTCCCTTCGTTCTGTCTACCCCTCGTTCTGTCTACCACTCGTTCTGTCTTCCCCTCGTTCTGTCTCCCCTCGTTCTGTCTTCCCCTCGTTCTTTTTACCCCTCGTTCCGTCTACAACTCCTGTCTTCCCCTATTTCTCTCTCCCCCTCGTTCTATCTACCACTCGTTCTGCCTACCTCTCGTTCTATCTTCCCCTAGTTCTGTCTACCCCTCGTTCTGTCTACCCCTCGTTCAGTCTTCCCCTCGTTCTGTCTACCCCTCGTTCTGTCTACTACTCGTTCTGTCTTCCCTCGTTCTATCTACCCCTCGTTCTGTCTACCCTTAGTTCTGTCTTCCTCTCGTTCTGTCTACCTTCGTTATGTCTACCCCTCGTTCTATCTTCCCCTAATTCTGTCTATCCCTCGTTCTGTCTCCCCTCGTTCTGTCTCCCCTCGTTCTGTCTCCCCGCGTTCTGTCTACCCTTCGTTCTGCCTACTCCTCGTTCTGTTTACCCCTCGTTCTGTCTTCCCTTCGTTCTGTCTCCCCCTCGTTCTGTCTACCCGTCGCTCTGTCTTCACCTCTTTCTGTCTACCCCACGTTCTGTCTACCCTCGTTCTGTCTACCCCTCGTTCTGTCTTCCCCTCGTTCTGTCTTCCCCTCGTTCTGTCTTCCCCTCGTTCTGTCTATCCCTCGTTCTGTTAGACACACGAGTGCCTAGTGCAAGAAACATTGAATATTATTGGAGGATAGTCAGGCCACAAGCAAAGGTAATGGCGTGTTAACTAGCAAAATTTACATTGATAATGTACCAGTTATCAAAATTATTAGTCAGACTTCGGGTCAACATAAAGGACTTAACATTCTGAATATAGATGTGTCTGGCATTTGACTTAAGGAAATTGCGTACACACTTAAAAGTGGGTCTACGGCAAGCTCACCTAATGAGTAGACTCGGGTCGACCCTCAGAAGGGAAAAAACCCTATTTGCTTGGAGTGGAACTCTGGCACTTAAGACAATCCAGAGCATTCATATAAGAATCTAGTTTTAGATTGTGCATGATATCCTCAGTTATAAATAAACTGAGCTTGAGTAACCCACAACTACCGTTATATAACAGACTCAAGAATATGTTTGTCTAGCCATGAAGTACGTGCAACAATGACCTTTGCCTCTGACCATTTAGCAGGATAATTGCAAACTCATGTGTGGATGAAAATCGCATTTGATTCTCGATCCATCCTTACTGAATACTCTTGTTGTTGAGGTTTGTCAATCTGTCCAAAATATGATAAGTTGCTTCGGGAAATTCTTGAGCATCATACTCTTAACAGTCCATGAATTTAAAAAAAAACTTGTATATTGAGTCTCTTTAGGGCATTCGGTATGATTGATAAATTCTTATTGAATGGTAGGACAAACACATTCTTGTTATGAAGATATATTCTAGGTTCAGTCTTACAATAAGTTTTTCCAACTGCCAACAAAGTACATAGTCTCTGCAAACTCCTTAGGGTAACATAGTTTCATAGCAATGTCAAAGATTTTTATAATTTCCTCATCCAAAATCTCAGGGCAGCACATTGTGTAAACTCTCAAAAACGTAGTAAGAAAGGCACCTCTTTTTACTCTAGTTTGATGGTTGGCGTAATAGTGGATATATGAACACATGTCTGTGGCCTTCTTATATACAGTAAACTTTAACATTCTATCAACCATTTTGATCAAAACATCTAAAAAATGGAAGTTTAAAGCCAACTTCTTTCTCTACTGTGAATTTAATAGAGGGGAATAGAGAGTTAAGTCTCGGTTAAAATATATTAAGGTCCAAATAATTCGGCCAAAGACACAAAATGTCATCAACATATCTGAACCACTTAGATTCAAGGGGCAGGATGCCTTTCAACAGCTTAGTCTCAAAAAACTCCATATACAGATTGCTCAATGGGGGAGTCATTGGATTTACCACAGACATTCTCAGCCTTTGAGAGTAGTATTTCCCTTCAAGGTCAAACTTACAATCAACCACATTATTCAACTTCTGTACATACCTGCCACACGCAAACTAACGTACGAACCACAGCCTGGCTGGTCAGGTACTGACTTTAGGTGCCTGTACAGTGCATTCTTGAAGACAGCCAGGGGTCTATTGGTAATCCCCCTTATGTATGCTGGAAGGCAGTTGAACAGTCTTGGGCCCCTGTGTTGTCTCTTATCGTGCTAGTGGAGCCCCTGCTTTTCATTAAGGAATGTTGCATCTCCTGCTGAGTCTTTTGCTTTCATAGGGAGTGATTTTCGTGTGCAAGTTTGGTACTAATCCCTCTAGGATTTTCCAAGTGTATATTATCATGCATCACTCTGCGCTCCAGGGGATACAGATCAAGGGTCTTCAACATATAGTGTACATAAGTATACATACTTGTATATATTTGGCAAATTATATCTGGTGAAGGAAATACAAGTCATATATTATTACTGAGTTTGTTTGCTCCACTTTGAAACCCATTACAAACAGGTCGCAGGCCATACTATACCTGTGTTCGTAATATGGGGGCCTGTCCAGGAGCTGGAGCTGGAGCTAGAGCTGGCGTTGGTATCGTTCAGACTGCCTCGCTATTGCTTTTAGTATTGCGTGTCTGTCTTGCTATTGTGTGTGTATCCTGCAAGTCGTACTGCGATATTGCTGGTTGTTGCGTGCATTGCAAACAGATTTTTATAGTGGGTTATGCCACCAACACGGGTGGAGTGGATGGTGTCGAGGTATACTCTCCTGAATCTGCAAATTGCTCCTTCCAGTGGCATAGAATACCAACAAACTCTTACTGCTGTGCAGCTTCGTGACGTCATTCATACCAAACTGAAGGTTGAACAAGTAACATAGCACACCAAACTGAAGGTTGAACAAGTAACATAGCACACCAAACTGAAGGTTGAACAAGTAACATAGCATACCAAACTGAAGGTTGAACAAGTAACATAGCATACCAAACTGAAGGTTGAACAAGTAACATAGCACACCAAACTGAAGTATCTCCTGCTACAGGAGCAATTAATCGCCGATCTCCGCTTAGGTTCCTTCGTTCTGTGGGAGGGTCAACACCGGAGCAATCAGACCAGCAGTCTCGTGAAGCAGGTGGTGCGTTGGGCTTGTCTCGGGGCGAGTCAGCTTCGTTGGCGCTTAAGTTGGCTAAACTCAATCTCGAAACAACTAGAGAGTAACGTGCATTTGCAAAATAGGAGTTTCATCGAGAAAAGGAGAGGAGGTAATTTAAGCAGACTGTTAGTGACAACTTTAGCGTGCGAAAATCAGTGCCGCTAGTACCTCATTTTGTTGATCATGAGGCTGGACAATTTTTCGAGGAATGTGAAAATCAGGCTCGTGCACCGAAGTGGTCTGGGGCTCATTGGGCAGCACTTGTACATACAGCATTGTACAGCAAAGAGCAGTTCACAGATGTTTTGGATGATGAGGACTTTGCTGATTATCAGGTCGTTAAACCACAGTTCCTGGGACATATCAGTGCATTCCCACTAAGTATAAGAGAGAATTTAAATAGTGCAAGCGTCAGCTGGGTCAGTCTCGTGTAGACTTTGTCAGACAACAAACAAAACATTTCACAAAATGGTACAAGGCGAGGGGTGTCGCCAGTTTCTCCGAGTTAGTGCAGTTACTTTTGGTGGATAACCTGCTGGAATCTGTTTGACCAGAGGTCAGAGTCTTTCTTAAAGATAATTCGTTGACCACTGCATTAGAGGCAGCCAGACTTGCTGACACTTTAGAGGCCAACCGCTACTTGTCCGAACAGTTTAATCTTTCTTCCCAACAGCCTGGCATGAACAGACATCATCGTGCACGAGTCCCTGACTGCAAGACGAAGTGGCTGGCTGAAAGTAAACAAACTCAGCAATAGTATATGACTTGTATTTCCTTCACCAGATATAATTTACCAGATATATACAAGATATATACACTTATGTACACTATGTACAGAGGTTGAAGAGTAAGTGTACCACACAGTGACAAAAGCAGAAGCCAGAGCGAGCGCACCACGAGTGAACCACGTTGCTTCAGCTCTGGTGGGCTTGCCTGTGATTGGCCAATGAACCAAGGTACTGATTTAACGACGGGTACTCTATTGATCGTTAAACCCTTAGCACCTGGTATGCTGGTTGGGAGGCAGCCTATGTGGGAGTGTGACAAACGCCGAATAAAATGTAACATGCTCTTAGTATGCCACACTGGTGACCCCGGAGTGACTCGAACACCCAACCTTCTGATCCGGAGTCAGATCACTTGTGGTTCGCTTGTGGAAAGCGAATTGACAGACTTGTCTGAGCTGCTAGTTGATTACAGTGCACTCTCTCTGGCTTCTGCTTTTGCCATCTTTTGTCATCGTGTGGTACACTTACTATTCAACCTCTGTACATAGCGTACATAACTGTACATACTTGTATATATTTGGCAAATTATATCTGGTGAAGGAAATATAAGACATACTATTGCTGAGTTTATTTGTTCCACTTTGAAGCCCTTTATGACCAGGACACATACCATACCATACCTGTGTTCATAATACTATGTTTTTTTTGGATTAAAATAAGGGTCGGATGCAAAAAGTGGACTACAATAAGTGTATGCACCTGAAGACGAGAGGAGTGTAGAGGAGGGAAAGAGATTTTGGGAGATGTTAAGCGAGTGTTTAGGAACAACTGAACCAAGTGAGAGAGTAATTGTGGTAAGGGACCTAAATGCTAAAGTGGAAGAAACGGTTAGAGAGGGTGTGGTAGGTAAGTTTGGGATGCCAGGTGTAAATGGGGCCTTTGATTGCACTTTGTATAGAAAGGGGTTTGATAATAGGTAATATATGTTTTAAGAAAAACAAAGGATGAAAAAGTATAACAAAATACGATATAGGGTGTAATGACAGTAGTTTGTTGGACTATGGATTGGTAGATAAAAGATTGATGGGTAGACTTCAGGATGTGTATGTTTTTAGAGGGGCCACAGATATATCAGATCATTTTTTAGTTGTAGCTACAGCGAGCTGGGATACAAGGAGAATAGAGTCAGCAACAGAGAGGTGAAGGTTAGGGAAAGATAAAACAAGTACTGGAAGAAAGGTGGGTTAATGAGAGTATAGGCAATGAGTATGAAGACGTAGGGTGGTAGATGAAAGTAGTGTTAGAGTGTTCATCAGAAGTGTGTGGTTACAGGAAAGTGGGTGCGGAAGGGAAGAAGAGCAATTGGTGGAAGGGTGAGGTAAAGAGAGCAGTAAGAGAGAAAAAGTTAGCATATGAGAGGTTTTTACAAAGTAGATGTGATACAAGGAGGGGGGAGTACATGAGTACATGGAGAAAAAAAAGAGGTTAAGAGAGTGGTAAAGAAATGAAAAAGAAGAGCAAATGAGAGAATGGGTGAGATGCTATCAACAAATTTTGTTAACAATAAGAAAAGTGTTCGGAGTGAAATTAATAAGCTGAGAAATCCTTGGGAACGAATTGATATGACAGTTGAAAAGAGGTGAGGAGAGTTATTAGATAGAGTTTGAGGCATCGGGAAGATGGAGGAAATATTTTGAGGAACAGTTAAATGTTAATGAAGATAGGAAAGCTGTGATTTCGTGCACTGGGCAGGGAGGCATAACATCTTGCAGGAGTGAGGAAGAGCCAGTTGAGAGTGCGATGGTGGTGCGTGAGGCAGTAGGTAGAATGAAAAGGGATAAAGAAGCTGGAATTGATAGGATAAAGTCAGAAATATTAGAAGCAGGTGGGGATATAGGTTTGGAGCGATTGGTGCTTTTATGTAATAAGTGTATGGAAGAGGGTAAGGTACCTAGGGACTGTCAGAGAATGTGCATAGTTCCTTTGTATAAAGGCAAAGGGGACAAAAGAGAATACAAAAATTATAGAGGAATAAGCTTGTTGAATATACCTTGTAAAGTGTATGATACAGTTATTATTGAAAGAATTAAAAGTAATACAGAGAGCAAGATTGCAGATGAACAGTATTTAGATAAGGGTAAAGAGGTTTTTGTTGCATTTATGGATTTGAAAAAGGCGTATGATAGGGTAAATAGGGGGGTAATATGGCAGATGTTGCAAATGTATGGATAGTGAGGCTCAGGTGAGAGTATGTAGTAGAGAGGGAGATTATTTCCCAGTAAAAGGGATGTGTGATGTCACCGTCGTTGTTCAATATATTTATAGATGGGGTTGTAAGAGAAGTGAATGCTCGGACGTTGGCAAGAGTTGTGAGATTAAAAGATAAAGAATCAAACACAAAGTGGGAGTTGTCACATTGCTTTTTGCTGATGATACTGTGCTTTTTGGGAAATTCTGAAGAGAAGTTGCAGAGGTTGGTGGACGAGTTTGGTAGGGTATGTATAAGAAGGAAATTAAACGTGAACATAATAAAGAGTAAGGAGATGAGGATAACAAAAACTTTAGGTAATAAAAGATTGGATATCAGATAGGAAAGAGGGAATATAGAGGAAGTGAATGTATTCAGATATTTGGGAGTGGACGAGGTGAGTCATAGAACTGATGAGGGGAAAAAGGTGAATGGTGCACTGAGGAGTATGGAGACAAAAAACGTTATCCATGGAAGCAAAGAAGGGGAATGTATGAGAGTATACTTATACCAACGCTCTTATATGGGTGTGAAGCATGGGTGGTGAATGTTGCATCGAGGAGAAGGCTGGAGGCAGTGGAGATGTCATGTCTGAGGGTTTGAACATTATGCAGAGAATTTGTAGCTTGGAGATTAAAAGGAGGTGCGGGGCTACTACAAATATTTATTATCCAGAGAGATGAGAAAGGGTTGTTGAAGTGGTTCGGACATTTAGAGAGCATAGCACAAAATAGGATGACTTGGAGTAGAAGGAAGGTGGGAGAGGGGTCGTTCTAGAAAAGGATTTAGGGAGGGGTTGAAAGAGGTTTTGCGTGCTAGGGACTTAGACATCGAGCAAGCATAGTTAGGAGTGAGTGGAGCAAGCGGTTTTTATGGCTTGACGTACTGTTGGAGTGTAAGCAAGGTAACATTTAAGAAGGGATTCAGGGAAACCGATTAGCCGGACTTGAGTCCTGGAGGTGGATAGAACAATGCCTGCACTCTGAATAGTTTCAGATGGTTACTACCTGCAGCGCCTTCAAGATTTTCCACACCTCACCTTCGACAGTAGTTAAGACTATTATCATGCTTCAACTTCATGTAGTTCCAGACTATGGATCTGAACTCTTCTCTAGGTTGAGGGACTGACCTCCTCAAACTATTTCTATAAGGTTGATGGACTGATAACGTCATCTTTACCTCGCTACTATATATTCTCCTCCTCCTCTAATAATAATAATAATAATAATAATAATAATAATAATAATAATAATAATAATAATAATAATAATAATAATAATAATAATAATTAATAATAATAATAATAATTATAATAATAATAACAATAAATAATAATAATAATAATAATAATAATAATAATAATAATAAGAAGAAGAAGAAGAAGAAGAAGAAGAAGAAGAAGAAGAAGAAGAAGAAGAAGAAGAAGAAGAAGAAAGAAGAAGAAGAAGAAGAAGAACAGTAATTATAATAATATTGATAACAACAACAAAATTAATAATAATAATAATAATAATCATGATTACAACAACAACCATAAGAAGAAGAACAAGAACAAGAAGAACAAGAACAAGTAGAAGAACAAGAACAAAAAGAAGGATAAGAAGAAGAAGAACAACAACAACAAGGATAAGAAGACGAAAAAGAATTAATATTATTATTATTATTATTATAATTATAATTTTTATTATTATTATTATAATTATTATTATTATTATAATTATTATTATAAATGTCCCTGCCTGGCTTGACTCGCACACAGCTTAACAATGGTGGATATTAAGAAAGCAGCAGCGCTTTAATGACTAATTAAGTGGTCTTTGACCGGCGGTAATTAAGTCTCCGAGACACAGGCAATCATGGCCCTCGTCACCGCCACTTTCTGAGGTTCAAGACCAGGCAGGTCTCTCTCTCTCTCTCACCTCTCCTACTCTTATCTTCCTGCTTTTCCTCTCTCTCATCTCTATTTCCTCTTTTCCCTTCTCTTTCTCCAGTTTGTCATGTTCATCTTTTGTTTAACCCTCCTTTATCAGGTTTGTGTTTTGATTCTCCTTTTGCGTCGAATGTTTATCTTTTATTACTCTTTTTCAAATATGGTTAGTACAACAAACCCATCCAATGTGTAAACCCATCCAATGTGTTGTAGTCTACTGCCATCCTATGTGTTGTAGTCTACTGCCATCCTATGTGTGGTAGTCTACTGCCATCCTATGAGTGGTAGTCTACTGCCATCCTATGTGTGGTAGTCTACTGCCATCCTATGTGTGGTAGTCTACTGCCATCCTATGTGTTGTAGTCTACTGCCATCCTATGTGTGGTAGTCTACTGCCATCCTATGTGTGGTAGTCTACTGCCATCCTATGTGTGTAATCTACTGCCATCCTATGTGTTGTAGTCTACTGCCATCCTATGTGTGGTAGTCTACTGCCATCCTATGTGTTGTAGTCTACTGCCATCCTATGTGTGGTAGTCTACTGCCATCCTATGTGTTGTAGTCTACTGCCATCCTATGTGTGGTAGTCTACTGCCATCCTATGTGTGGTAGTCTACTGCCATCCTATGTGTGGTAGTCTACTGCCATCCTATGTGTGGTATTCTACTCCCATGCTATGTGTGGTAGTTTACTCTCATACCCATCCTGTAAGTGGTAGTTAAAATATTACAGAGTACATAATGAGTCCAGGAACTGTACCCCAACATTTTCGTATATCAAAGCAGGTTACAGGGGTGATGCAGTATGTATAAATTTAGGAATAGATAACAGTCGCAATGAGTTGTGTATTTAAAAAAAAGAACATTAGTGTTGTTATAACTGGGTATGATTGTTTATCATACCCAAGGTATAATTGTTTATCATACGCAAGGTATGACTGTTTATCATACGCAAGGTATAATTGTTTATCATACGCAAGGTATGACTGTTTATCATACGCAAGGTATGGTTGTTTATCATACGCAAGGTATGGTTGTTTATCATACGCAAAGTATGGTTGTTTATCATACGCAAGGTATAATTGTTTATCATACGCAAGGTATAATTGTTTATCATACGCAAGGTATGACTGTTTATCATACGCAAGGTATGGTTGTTTATCATACGCAAAGTATGGTTGTTTATCATACGCAAGGTATAATTGTTTATCATACGCAAGGTATAATTGTTTATCATACGCAAGGTATAATTGTTTATCATACGCAGGGTATAATTGTTTATCATACGCAAGGTATAATTGTTTATCATACGCAAGGTATAATTGTTTATCATACGCAAGGTATAATTGTTTATCATACGCAAGTTATGGTTGTTCATCATACGCAAGGTATGGTTGTTCATCATACACAAGGTATGGTTGTTTATCATACACAAGGTATGGTTGTTCATCATACACAAGGTATGGTTATTCATCATATGCAAGGTATGGTTGTTCATCATACGCAAGGTATAATTGTTTATCATACGCAAGGTATAATTGTTTATCATACACAAGGTATGGTTGTTTATCATACGCAAGGTATGGTTGTTCATCATACACAAGGTATGGTTGTTTATCATACACAAGGTGTGGTTGTTCATCATACACAAGGTGTGGTTGTTCATCATACACAAGGTATGGTTGTTTATCATACACAAGGTGTGGTTGTTCATCATACACAAGGTGTGGTTGTTCATCATACACAAGGTATGGTTGTTCATCATACACAAGGTATGGTTGTTCATCATATACAAGGTATGGTTGTTCATCATAAGTAAGGTATGGTTGTTCATCATATGCAAGGTATGGTTGTTCATCATACGCAAGGTGTGGTTGTTCATCATACGCAAGGTGTGGTTGTTCATCATACGCAAGGTATGGTTGTTCATCATACGCAAGGTGTGGTTGTTCATCATACGCAAGGTATGGTTATTCATCATACGCAAGGTATGGTTGTTCATCATATGCAAGGTATGGTTGTTCATCATACGCAAGGTAGGGTTGTTCATCATACACAAGGTATGGTTGTTCATCATACACAAGGTATGGTTGTTCATCATACGCAAGGTATGGTTGTTCATCATACACAAGGTATGGTTATTCATCATACGCAAGGTGTGGCTGTTCATCATACGCAAGGTATGGTTGTTCATCATACGCAAGGTATGGTTGTTCATCATACACAAGGTATGGTTGTTCATCATACACAAGGTATGGTTGTTCATCATACGCAAGGTATGGTTGTTCATCATACGCAAGGTATGGTTATTCATCATATGCAAGGTATGGTTGTTCATCATACGCAAGGTATGGTTGTTCATCCTACACAAGGTATGGTTGTTCATCATACGCAAGGTATGGTTGTTCATCATACCCAAGGTATGGTTATTCATCATATGCAAGGTATGGTTGTTCATCATACGCAAGGTATGGTTGTTCATCATACGCAAGGTATGGTTATTCATCATACGCAAGGTATGGTTGTTCATCATACGCAAGGTATGGTTGTTCATCATACGCAAGGTATGGTTATTCATCATACGCAAGGTATGGTTGTTCATCATACGCAAGGTATAACTAAGTTGAAGTGGTAATGATTTATTTACAATGGACAAAGTCAGACTATTATTTTTTGCGTAATGTTTGGTAACATGCAAAGCTTCGTTAAGCTTTCATGAAGACAACTGTT
The DNA here is from genome assembly GCA_009830355.1 of Cherax destructor. Classification (NCBI taxonomy): domain Eukaryota; kingdom Metazoa; phylum Arthropoda; class Malacostraca; order Decapoda; family Parastacidae; genus Cherax; species Cherax destructor. The sequence continues at coordinate 35,572 of WNWK01016763.1, forward strand.
CCCTTGAGGGATGTTGTATCTAAAAGAGCTCCACGTGAGCTCCACATGGGTATTAACAAAGGGGATATAAATAAGGTCTTGAGGATATCTCTCCAAGAGAGAACCCGCAATAATGGATTCAAGTTAGATAAGTTTAGATTTAGAAAGGATATAGGAAAGTATTGGTTTGGAAATAGGGTAGTTGATGAGTGGAACAGTCTGCCTAGTAGGGTTATTGAAGCTAGGACCTTGGGTAGTTTCAAATTTAGGTTGATAAATTCATGAGTGAGAGGGGTTGGATTTGAGTGGGACTCTGGCATGAGTGGGTAGAATTGTCAAAGCTTATTTCTTGGGTAGCATTGAAAATTTGGTTGAGCAAATATTCTGTTAGTGGGACGGATTGTGAAGGACCTGCCTAGTATGGGTAAACAGGCCTGCTGCAGTGCTCCTCCTTTCTTATGTTTCTTATGTTCTTATGTTCTTATTTCTTGGGTAGCATTGAAAATTAGGTTGAACAAATATTCTGTTAGTGGGATGGAATGTGAAGGACCTGCCTAGAATGGGCCAACAGGCCTGCTGCAGTGTTCCTCCTTTCTTATGTTCTTATGTTCTTACGTGAGCTCCACGTGATCTCCACATGAGCTCCACGTGAGTTCCACATGAGCTCCACGTGAGCTCCACGTGATCTCCACATGAGCTCCACGTGAGCTCCACGTGAGCTCCACGTGAGCTCCACGTGAGCTCCACGTGATCTCCACGTGAGCTCCACGTGAGCTCCACGTGAGCGCCACGTGAGCTCCACATGAGCTCCACGTGAGCTCCACGTGAGCTCCACATGAGCTCCACGTGAGCTCCACATGAGCTCCACGTGATCTCCACGTGAGCTCTACGTGAGCTCCACGTGAGCTCCAAGGAGGTCTGTCTGAGCAGTGTTTTGTCCTAACGAAGGTTTGCTCTCCTCTGTTTTATTATTTTTATGGACGTATTTCTTTCATGAACCGTCGCGTAATTACTCTGATCTTTGGGTCGTGTTCCTCTGATCTTTTAATTAGTCACACCTCGCGTGTCATCCTCAAATTCGTTATGTCCTGATTATCTTCTAATATTAGTCTTCCCCTTTTTCGCCTGTCGTCCCTGTTATCTCTTTCTTCCTTCGTTACTCTGTTATCTCTTTCTTTCTTCGTTACTCTGTTATCCTCCTTTACGTAAGGGAACTTCCATAGTTCAATCAGTTTCGTTGTTATTCTCCTGTCCTTTCCACTCGTCCTGTTTCTTACCTATAAATGTTTTCTTCATGTTATCTTCCATTAACGTCCTCTGGCTATACCTGGAGAGAGTTCCGGGGGTCAACGCCCCCTCCGGCCCGATCTGTGACCAGGCCTCATTCCATAACTCTTCTTTTAATCTAGTCAGTCTAGCGGGAAAATTAAGTCGGTCCGGAACTAATTGCAGAAGAGAGAGCATTTATTTTGCTGCATTACGCTGATAACTACTTCCGGGACAATTTAATAAACCTGCAGACAACACAAACTGGTACAACCTTACTACAATGCACTGTAACTACTGGTAAAAATGCACTGTAACTACTGGTAAAAATGCTCTGTAACTACTGGTAAAAATGCTCTGTAACTACTGGTAAAAATGCTCTGTAACTACTGGTAAAAATGCTCTGTAACTACTGGTAAAAATGCTCAGTAACTACTGGTAAAAATGCTCTGTAACTACTGGTAAAAATGCACTGTAACTACTGGTAAAAATGCTCTGTAACTACTGGTAAAAATGCTCTGTAACTACTGGTAAAAATGCTCTGTAATTACTGGTAAAAATGCTCTGTAACTACTGGTAAAAATGCTCTGTAATTACTGGTAAAAATGCACTGTAACTACTGGTAAAAATGCCGTCCTATTTTTCGAATCGTTTTCGCAGCTGATGAATAAAAAAGCACAATACCGTGACTGGAACAATACACACATGACCCGCACACACGAGAGTCAAACTTATAACGACGTTTCGGTCCGTCTTGGATCATTAACTAGTCACAGAGAAGCACGAGGGGAAGGAAGCCAGATGTGTGACCGTAACGTCGGCACAAATTTCATTCTCCTGAGTGAGGGTCACCTGTGTTTTATACACGATGATTTTTTTTCTCTTGGGAAGAACTTTAGGGCTAATTCTTTCGAAACCAAACCCCCCAAAAAATCCACTGGTGCGATCGGAATTGAAGGATCTTTTGTATTGTGTAAAATATTAGCGAGAAAGTTCAATTAATGGGTGTGTGCGGAAGCGGGTGTAAACGTTCACGTTTCTTGGAGATAACTGGAATAAAATACCGACACGATGGGTAAATAGACAAAGTGAATTATAATGCATTTGTGTTCACGTTTGTGTTCATCGTAGCCACCGCAAGACTCCAAGCGGACATCAACCAAATCTTCAAATGGGCCACTCAAAAAAATATGAAGTTCAATGAAGAGAAATTTCAACTACTCAGATATGGAAAACTTGAGGAAATTAAAACTGTATCAGGGTATTCGACAAATTCTAACCATACAATAGAGCAAAAAAGTAATGTGAAGGACTTGGGAGTGATAATGTCAGAGGATCTCGCCTTCAAAGACCACAACAACGTATCTACCGCATCTGCTAGGAAAATGATAGGATGGATAATGAGAAATTGCTGACCTGGAGAGTGTACAAAGAACTTTCATGGCACACATAAGTACGATAAGGCACCTAAATTACTGGGAACGATTGAAGACACTTGATTTGTATTCCCTGGAACGCAGGCGAGAGAGATACATGATAATATACGTTTGGAAAATCCTACAGGGATTAGTACCAAACTTGCACACGAAAATCACTCCCTATGAAAGCAAAAGACTCGGCAGGAGATGCAACATTCCCCCAATGAAAAGCAGGGGCGCCACATGTACACTGAGAGACATAATAAGTGTCAGGCGGCCAAGACTGTTCAACTGCCTCCCAGCATACATAAGGAGGATTACCAGTAGACCCATGGCTGTCTTCAAGAAGGTGCTGGACAAGCACCTAAAGTCAATACGCGACCAGCCGGGCCGTGGTTCATACGTCAGTCTGCGGGCGGCCAGCAGTAACAGCCTGGTTGATCAAACCCTGATCCACCACTATGTCTGGTCTCAGACCGAGCGTTGACTTCCGAAATCCTCTCCAGGTAACTCCAGGTATGTGGTGTATAACAGATATAGTCAGTTAATATACGTTAATATTATCTCTGAACAAAAAAATTTGACTTCTACAGAAAACAACTGTCCAAAAAAAGAAGCGGTGCTTTTCACTGCCTATATGACACTTCATAGATCGTTTATTTTGTTCGTTCAAAGAATAAGTTTTATATTTTTACCTCAAACTCCGTAGCACTCGGTACTTGCAACTCAGCATTCCTGACACTGTTATTTGCTGCTTGGGAAGCTGGTGGTAATTGTATTGTTCGTTTTTCAACCATTAAACAATATATATCCGTAATCTTCTGGATTCAAGAACCTGCCCAGCTACTGATGAACCTGAAGATAAACACGGACGCTAGGGCACCATGCTGCTGCAGCTGCTGGTGCCAGAGTAAATCTGCGCGAAAAAGCCGCTGGCGAGCTGAATTCTTCCCCCGCCTTTTAAAATGAGCGCAGATCCTCCCCGAATTGCGTCTGAGTTCCGTTCCGACCGACCGATTGGATTTCGAAATTGAGGGAAGTGGGAATTATGTTAGCATGGCGTGTAGAAAAATTCCATATACAGATTGCTCATTAGGGGGACAACGTATTACCAATAGTCATTCCCTGCCTTTGAGCACAGTATTTTCCCTCAAACTCAAACTTGCAATCAACTACACACAACTTAATCAATTCAAGTTTGACTTTGAGGGAAAATAATATGCTCATAGGCAGGGAATAGCTATGGGTAATCCGTAGCTATCCGTAGTAATCTGTTTTTGGAATTTTTCTAGGCTATGTGGATGACATCTTGTGTCTGGCCAAATAATATGACCCTGGATACATTGTTACCAAGACTTAACACTTTAGTCCCGTCTATTAAATTCACCATGGAGAAAGAGATGGATTGTAAACTTCCATTCTTAGATGTGTTGATACACCGAGTTGATAGAAAGTTTAAGTTTGCAGTATATAGGAAGGCCACCAATGTGTGCTCATATATTCACTACTATTCTAGCCATAAGACGAGAGTTAAAAGGAGTGTATTTCTTACTATGTTTCAGAGAGCTTATAGTGTGACTTCCGGAGTTCCTAGATGAAGAAATTATGAAAATATTTGACAATGCCATGAAACTGCGATATCCTAAGGTGTTTGTGGAATCTGCCTTGCTGGCAGCCAATAAAACATATTATAGAACAGAACCTAGGATAACACCTCAGACCAAGAATGTGCTGGTCCTCCCACACAATGAGAATTTATATATCCTGCCGAAAGCCCTTAAAAGATTTAATATCAAGTAGTTTTTAAAATATTCACGGACTGTTAGAAGCATTCTGATAAAGAATTCACTCCAACAGCAGCGTGCTGGTGGTGTCTACAGAACTGGTTGCAGTCTCTCCTATGTGGGGCAGACTGGAAAAACTTATAGAGGTAAGGATATCACAACACTGTTATTCGATACGTATAGCACAGGAGTCGAATGCGATTTTCAACCACATTAGAGCTTGTAATAACCCAGCAAATTAGCAGGAAGCTAGAGTCCTTTTCCCTTGTTCCTCTTGGCTTGAAATGAATATTGCAGAATCGGCCATTATTAATCATGATAAGCATTCATTATTCAATATCAGTGGCAGGTTGTTCAAATTAGATGCGTTTTTAGTTGAGGCAATAGTACACAGTCAAAAATTGGGCTCTTATACAAATGCATTGGACGGTCTTAAATTGAACACATAGAGTAGTGGTCAAAAGAGTTAAATCGGAAGCTGCCACAGTGAAAAGCTCTGTTCCACAAGGCACAGTACTCACCCCCATCCTGTTCCTCATCATCATATCAGACATAGATAGAGATGTAATCCACAGCACTGTGTCATCCTTTGCAGATGATACTAGGATCTGGATGAGACTGTCATCTATTGAGGACACTGTTAACCTCCAAGAAGATATAAACCAAGTTTTCCAATGGGCAACGGAAAACAATATGATGTTCAATGAAGACAAATTCCAACTACTGTGTTATGGAAAACTGGAGGAGATAATAACTAGAACTGAGTATACTACAAACTCTGTTCATACAATAGAGCGGAAAAATAATGTGAGGGACCTGGGAGTGGTAATGTCTGAGGATCTCATTTTCAAGGATCACAACAGTGCTACGATCACAACTGCAAAGAAAATGATAGAATGGATAATGAGAATGTTCAAAACAAGAGATGCCAAGCCAATGATGATTGTTTTCAAATGACTTGTTCTCTCTAGGCTGGAATATTGCTGTACATTAACATCTCTGTTCAAAGGGGGAAATTGCAGATACAGAGAATATACAGAGAACCTTTACTGTACACATATAAGTTCTATCAAACACCTCAACTACTGGGAACACTTGGAAACACTTGACTTGTACTCGTTGGAACGCAGGTGAGAGAGATATATCATAATCTACACTTGGAAAATCCTAGAAGGAATGGTCCCGAATCTGCACACTTCCTACGAAAGTAAAAGACTAGGCAGGCAGTGCAAAATACCCCCAATGAGCGATAACTAGTGACATGGTCCTCAGACAAATAGAGAAATTAAAACCTAACAAATCCCCAGGCCCTGATGAACTGTTTGCAAGAGTTTTAAAGGAATGTAAAGAGGAACTTAGCATACCTTTTGCTAATCTTTTCAATATATCACTACAAACTGGCATAGTGCCTGACAAGTGGACAATGGCAAATGTAATACCTATTTACAAGGCAGGTGACAGATCCTTAGCTTCGAACTATAGACCAATAAGCCTTACCTCCATAGTTGGTAAATTCATGGAATCAATAATTGCCAAAGCAATTTGCAGCCATATTGAAAGGTATAAATTGATTAATGAATCTCAGCACGGTTTTACAAAGAGGCGTTCCTAACTTTCTTCACTAAGGTATTTGAGGAGGTAGATCATGGTATTGAATATGATAGTGTGTATATGGACTTCAGTAAGGCTTTCGATAGAGTTCCACATCAGAGGGTGTTGAGAAAAAACTTAAGGCACACGAAATAGGAGGAAAAAAAATTTCCTGAGTAGAGGCATGGTTGACAAATAGGCAGCAGAGAGTTTGCATAAATGGGGAGAAATCAGAATGGGGGCACGTCTCAAGCGGTGTTCTACAGGGGTCAGTGTTGGGCTCCTTGTTGTTCACAATTTACATAAATGACATAGATGAGGGGATAAATAGCGACATAAGCAAATTTGCTGATGACACCAAAATAGGCCGTCCAATTCATTCAAATGAGGACATTAGAGCACTCCAGGAGGATTTGAATAGACTGATGCAGTGGTCGGAGAAGTGGCAGATGCAGTTTAATATAGACAAATGCAAAGTTCTGGATGTTGGACAGGACAATAACCATGCCACATATAAACTAAATAATGTAGATCTTAATATTACGGATTGAGAAAAGGATTTAGGAGTTCTGGTTAGCAGTAATCTGAAACCAAGACAACAGTGCATAAGTGTTCGCAATAGAGCTAACAGAATCCTTGGCTTCATATCAAGAAGTATAAATGAGAGAAGTCCTCAGGTTGTTCTTCAACTCTATACATCTTTGGTTAGGCCTCATTTAGATTATGCTGCACATTTTTGGTCACCGTATTATAGAATGGATATAAATGCACTGGAAAACGTACAAAGGAGGATGACAAAGTTGATCCCATGTATCAGAAATCTTCCCTATGAGGATAGACTGAGGGCCCTGAATCTGCACTCTCTAGAAAGGCGTAGAATTATTGGGGATAAGATTGAGGTGTGTAAATGGAAAACAGGAATTAATAAAGGGGGATGTAAATAGCGTGCTAAAAATATCTAGCACTGACAGGACTCTCAGCAATGGTTTTAAATTGGAAAAAATCAGATTCAGGAAGGATATAGGAAAGCACTGGTTTGGTAATAGAGTTGTGGATGAGTGGAACAAACTCCCGAGTACCGTCATAGAAGCTAAGACGTTGTGTAGTTTTAAAAACAGGTTGGATAAATACATGAGTGGGTGAGGGTGGGTGTGAGTTGGACCTGACTAGCTTGTGCTACTAGGTCAGATGCCGTGCTCCTCCCTTAAGTGAATGTAACTGACCTGACTAGGTCAAGGCATTGGCTTAAGTCGGTGGGAGAATTGGACCTGCCTCGCATGGGCCAGTAGGCCTGCTGCAGTGTTCCTTCTTTCTTATGTTCTTATGTTAAAAGTAGGGGTGCCATTGGTACACTAAGAGAAAACATCATAAATGTCCGGGGCCCAAGACTTCTTCAACAGCCTCCCACCAAGCATAAGGGGAATTACCAATAGGCCCCTGGCTGCTTTCAAGAGGGTGCTGGACAGATACTTAAAGTCGGTGCCGGATCAGCTGGTCTGTGGTACGTACGTTGGACTACATGCGGCCAGCAGTAACAGCCTGGTTGATCAAGCCCTCATCCACCAGGAGGCCTGGTCGTGGACATGGCCGCAGGGGGGTTGATCCCCGGAATACCTTCTAGGTAGACTCCAGGTAGGTAGGTAAAGTCCCGTTTTCTCGTCCCTTTAAATGGACCCGTTTTCTCGTGTATAGTAACTCCATTAATAATTACCAGTGACTTCTATATCACTGCTAATATAATTATGCATGTAAAATTACTTATATTATAGCAGTGTCTGGCGGAATTTTTAAAAATTGCCAAGTTACGTTCGTTTAGGCTATTATTACAATATTAGTGTTTGTGGTCTTTTTATAGTGCTATAATATTCAACCTTCCTGGCTGTGGGTACTGGTATGCCCGGGTACACTTCCTGGCTGTGGGTACTGGTATGCCCGGGTACACTTCCTGGCTGTGGGTACTGGTATGCCCGGGTACACTTCCTGTTCCCTTCTCTCTCCCTCACTCCACTCAAGTCGTCCCTGGGATAGTACTTGCTGGGACACCCTCCTCTTTTCTGCATCTTTGCAAGCTCCTGATTATGTGTTGATTGCAACACGAAAAGCCTAGAACTATCATTCCACTCCCCCTGAGGCTGTTTTGCAAATATGTTTTTAAATATATATATATATATATATATATATATATATATATATATATATATATATATATATATATATATATATATATATATATATATATATATATATATATATATATATATATGCAAGAAAACCACTATGAAAAAATAGAAGAATTCCAAGCGCTTTCGTGACTACTCACATTATCAAGGAACTATAACAGGAAACATGACAAGAAGGGCTTATATAAGGGGCGAGACTAGCACCTCACAGTCACATCACACTAACAAAGACTACACCTCACAGTAGCGTAACATCTCACGACTCTGTGAAGAGGAAAATAAGAAAGGACCTGAAACTCTTCCCAAGAATTAAGAT
>WNWK01016764.1:0-44100 GCA_009830355.1 Cherax destructor
AAGTGCAGGTATACACTCCGTGTTACTGCTACTGTAGTGTAGTACAAGTGCAGGTATACACTCCGTGTTACTGCTACTGTAGTGTAGTACAAGTGCAGGTATACACTTCGTGTTACTGCTACTGTAGTGTAGTACAAGTGCTGGTATACACGTCGTGTTACTGCTACTGTAGTGTAGTACAAGTGATGGTATACACGTCGTGTTACTGCTACTGTAGTGTAGTACAAGTGCTGGTATACACGTCGTGTTACTGCTACTGTAGTGTAGTACAAGTGCTGGTATACACGTCGTGTTACTGCTACTGTAGTGTAGTACAAGTGCTGGTATACACGTCGTGTTACTGCTACTGTAGTGTAGTACAAGTGCTGGTATACACGTCGTGTTACTGCTACTGTAGTGTAGTACAAGTGCAGGTATACACTCCGTGTTACTGCTACTGTAGTGTAGTACAAGTGCTGGTATACACTCCGTGTTACTGCTACTGTAGTGTAGTACAAGTGCAGGTATACACATCGTGTTACTGCTACTGTAGTGTAGTACAAGTGCAGGTATACACGTCGTGTTACTGCTACTGTAGTGTAGTACAAGTGCAGGTATACACGTCGTGTTACTGCTACTGTAGTGTAGTACAAGTGCAGGTATACACGTCGTGTTACTGCTACTTTAGTGTAGTACAAGTGCAGGTATACACGTCGTGTTACTGCTACTTTAGTGTAGTACAAGTGCTGGTAACACTCCGTGTTACTGCTACTTTAGTGTAGTACAAGTGCAGGTAACACTCCGTGTTACTGCTACTTTAGTGTAGTACAAGTGCTGGTAACACTCCGTGTTACTGCTACTTAGTGTAGTACAAGTGCAGGTAACACTCCGTGTTACTGCTACTTAGTGTAGTACAAGTGCAGGTAACACTCTGGGTTACTGCTACTTAGTGTAGTAACACTCTGGTAACACTCCGGTTACCAGAGTGTTAGCAAAGATCGTGATGGTCTGGAGGTGCAGATTTTAGTACTATTTACAAGTAAGAATAATTACAGAAGCAGGATATATGTCTGTTGCTACTACATTTAATGCCATTACATCTACTGCATCTTCTGCTTCTGCTACTTCTACTACTACTACTACTTCTGTTACTACTAGTACAACAACAACAACAACAACGAGTACTAGTTTTTGTACTAGTACAAGAGAAAGATGAACTACTGCCAAAAGTAGTATAACAACAACAACAGTAACTACTACTTCTACAATATACATTACTACAAGCACTAATACTAGTAATTCTAATACTACTTCCATTATTAGTACTTCTACTACTACTATCACTTTACTACTATTAATGCTAGTTCTAACACTAATATTACTATTAAATCTACGTTTATTATTATTACTTCCTGTAATATTATTATTATTGTTATTTCTTTTAAAACTACTACAACTACCACTGTTACTACTACTAATACTTCTACTACTACTGCTATTACAACTACTATTACTTCTACGACTACTTATAACAATAACAATAAGAATAATAAAAATATTAATTAAAATTATAATAATTATACGTACTACCATTGCTACTACTCTTCTGCAACTAACACTACGACTACTATCACTTATGCCGTTGCTAGAACTACTTTTACTTAAAGAATTTAGACACTTATGTAATATATGGGTATCTTTATTGAAGGAATGTTTCGCCACACAGTGGCTTCATCAGTCCAATACAAAGCAGGAAGGTATAAGGCCAGGAAGGTATAAGGTATAAGGCCCTATGCTGTACTTCCTACAAGAGTGATGGACTGAACACATCGATTCCAGGATAAAGGACTGATTACCTCAAACTCCTCCTCTCCTTATACCTTCCTGCTTTGTATTGGACTGATGAAGCCACTGTGTGGCGAAACGTTTCTTCAATTAAGATTCCCATATCTTTCATAAGTGTCTTAATTCTTCAACTTGTTGGTTTTCAAAACCATTTATCACATACTTTAACTTGCATTACTAGTTCTACATTTAGTTCTAGCACTACTAGTACTTGCATCATTACCTCTACTGTTACTATTACTACTGCAAATGCTAATACTTTTGTACAATTACGACTGCTACTCTTTGTGAGAGTTACCTGTAGTCGTTGTCATAGGGCAGTTGTCTGAGGTTGATCTGCCAGGTGTGGTTTTTGAGCAGCTCTTGGACACTCACCAGGCCATTATTGTTCTCATATATAACACAGAACTTATGCCATCCCAGCGTCTTAAGAACGTCCATGTAAGCCTGTCAGGGGAGAGAAGAAGACTGTGGTGCGCTCTCTCATTATTCCTTTAATCAGGCTTTTAGATAAGTTTTCATTGGAAAGAGTAATAAACGAAAGAAGTAAAATTAGAATTATTTATTTATTTATTTATTTATTTATTTATTTATTTATTTATTTATTTATTTATTTATTTATTTATTTATTTATTGGCTCTTGGCAAACTTATATAAATTATTTTGTGTTTACTCAGTAACCATATGTAACACCAGCTTAGTAATAACATAATGTCTAATTAAAAAAAGAGGAGAACCCTAGCATGTTAGGTTCTATATGGACAGGTTTGTTGGGCAGTTGCTAGATTATTGGGGTTCGAATCTCATCGAATACATGAGGGTCATTAAGGCTGCGCTCCAACCTGTTCACCATTAGTCATGAATACTTTTATACATAAAATAATGATTAAAACAGATTCTTAGCATACATACAATGCTTGGTGAGCCAGACGCCTCTCGGTATATATATATTCTTAATAATTATTACGCATTTGCTGTGTATCTTTATTTATGTCGGTGTTATTATTGTGCTCTTCCAGATAGATGGTTCTTGTATTAATATTTAATATAATTAATTTAACTTTACACAGCAATCCACAGTATTAGTTATATTAATAATAGTAAGTAATGGCAATATGAGTATATTTTGGGAATAATATAACACAAACCTAACTAAATTGTGGGGAACTAGACAGATACCTAAAGTCAGTACCCTATAAGCTGGGCTGTGTTTCTTACGTTGGATTGCGTGCGGCCAGCAGTAACAGCCTGGTTGATCAGGCCCTGATCGACCGGGAGGCCTGGTCATGGACTAGACCGACGGAACTTTGACCCCGCGGTTATGTATTTTATGGTAGACTTTGTGATTATTTTGTTATTCACACCATCATGTTTAGAAGTAAGAAATGTTTTCTCCATTTCCCTCTTTCTTCCTTATTGCAATAAGATTTAGTCTGATGTAACAACTCACTTCCTCATTCATTTTAAGACTTCGGTCTATCGTATATTGTGTCACTGGGCAATAACAGGAAAACTATGGTTATTGCACTTGGCAGCTGACGATCAATAACCATGCAACTCATGGTGACGAGTCGTACGTCTCATTGCATTTTCTTCATTAATTTGTGAGGAGCATAAACGTATATACAAAGGTATTAAATATATACAATTCAACACATAATATCACACCAATACACAAATAATCTGCACACAGGTTATGACTACGTTTCGGTCAGACTTCGACCATTGATTAGTTACCCAGGAAGTGGAGTTAATGCTGGTAGAAGTGTTGGTATGTATGAGTAGTAGTAGTGGCACAAGATATATAAACGGAAGTGAAACGAGGCAAAGGTAGTAGTAGTAGTAGTAGTAGTAGTAGTAGTAGTAGTAGTAGTAGTAGTAGTAGTAGTAGAAGAGGTTGAAGTGGAGTAAGTCTGTCAGAGAGCCTGGCCTCCCTCTGACAGACATACAGAACACGACAGAAGTGATAGGCTTGCCTACACTAATAATGATATTTTCTGTCATGTTAAAGATCACAGTCATCCTGTTAACTGGTCCTCCACTCAAACTGCCTTCACAGTCGTCGTCTTACTAAACCATCCACATATACACAACTTTCATAATATAAATCTTAGTCGTGGCGTTGTCTCTGTAGATGTCTTCCTTTCTCACTACGTTAACAAATGTTCCAAACTTCACGACACTTGTGACTTGACCTGAATCTTTCTTCTCCTCCTCTCCTTACCTCTTCTCCTTTATTATATTTCTTTTGTCTTCCTTTCTTCTGCCTAGATCTGTTATGTCCTTGACTTCTTTCTCGATGTGTTCTTGGTCCCATCCTCGTGGAGTAAGTTCTAAGACTTACTCTACTACTACTACTCGGCTACTACTATTACTCCTGCTATTACTATTACTGCTACTACTCTGCAATTACTACCACTAATACTACTACTTCTGCCTCGCTTCACTCCCGTTTGTCTCTTGAGCGACTACCACTACTTACCTTATCTACTACCACCACTAATTCCCCTACCTACTACCACCACCACTACTAATTCAACTACTACTTCCAGTACCAGCATTTTCTCTACCACTAATTTCTTTCCCTGTTTGTCCAGTTCCTGTCCTCCCCTTTTATATGTATATATGCATATATGATGGGATCATGAGAGAAATGTTAAAAGCAGGGGGGGATACAGTGTTGAAGTGGTTGGTATTTTTGTTTAATAAATGTATGAAAGAGGGTAAGGTACCTAGGGATTGGCAGAGAGCATGTATAGTTCCTTTATATAAAGGGAAGGGGGATAAAAGAGATTGCAGATGAGCAAGGAGGCTTTAGAGTGGGTAGGGGATGTGTAGATCAAGTGTTTACAGTGAAGCATATATGTGAACAGTATTTAGATAAAGGTAGAGAAGTTTTCATTGCATTTATGGATTTAGAAAAGGCATATGATAGAGTGGATAGGGGAGCAATGTGGCAAATGTTGCAAGTGTATGGAATAGGTAGTAAGTTACTGAAGGCTGTAAAGAGTTTTTATGAGCATAGTGAGGCTCAGGTTAGGGTGTGTAGGAGAGAGGGAGATTACTTCCCGGTAAAAGCAGGTCTTAGACAGTGATGTGTAATGTCACCATGGTTGTTTAATATATTTATAGATGGGGTTGTAAAAGAAGTAAATGCTAGGGTGTTGGGGAGAGGGGTGGGATTAAATTATGGGGAATTAAATGCAAAATTGGAGTTGACACAATTACTTTTTGCTGATGATACTGTGCTTATGTAAGATTCTAAAGAAAAGTTGCAAAGGTTAGTGGACGAGTTTGGGAGTGTGTGTAAAGGTAGAAAGTTGAAAGTGAACATAGATAAGAGTAAGGTGATGAGGGTATCAAACGATTTAAATAAAGAAAAAATGGATATCACATTGGAGAGAGGGATTATGGAAGAAGTAAATGTTTTCAGATATTTGGGAGTTGACGTGTCAGCGGATGGGTTTATGAAGGATGAGGTTAACCATAGAATTGATGAAGGAAAAAAGGTGAGTGGTGCGTTGAGGTATCTGTGGAGACAAAAAACGTTTTCCATGGAGGCAAAGAAGGGAATGTACGAAAGTATAGTGGTACCAAAACTCTTATATGGGTGTGAAGCATGGGTTGCAAATGCTGCAGCGAGGAGGAGGCTGGAGGCAGTGGAGATGTCCTGTCTAAGGGTAATGTGTGGTGTAAATATTATGCAGAAAATTCGGAATGTGGAAATTAGGAGAAGGTGTGGAGTTACTAAAAGTATTTGTCAGAGGGCTGAAGAGGGATTGTTGAGGTGGTTTGGTCATTTAGAGAGAATGGATCAAAGTAGAATGACTTGGAGAGCATATAAATCTGTAGGGGAAGGAAGGCGGGGTAGGGGTCGTCCTAGAAAAGGTTTTAGGGAGGGGGTAAAGGAGGTTTAGTGGGTGAGGGGCTTGGACTTCCAGCAAGCATGTGTGAGCGTGATAGATAGGAGTGAATGGAGACGAATGGTTTTGGGGACCTGACGAGCTGTTGGAGTGTGAGCAGGGTAACATTGTGTGAAGGGATTCAGGGAAACCAGTTAATTGATTTAGTTGGACTTGAGTCCTGGAAATGGGAAGTACAATGCCTGCCCTTTAAAGGAGGGGTCTGAGATAGTGACAGCTGGGAGGGACAATTCTCAGCTGTCGTATCTGAGCGCCTCTGCAAAGACAGTGATTATGTATGAGTGTGGTGAAAGTGTTGAATGATGATGAAAGTATTTTCTTTTTGGGGATTTTCTTTCTTTTTGGGTCACCCTGCCTCGGTGGGAGACGGCCGATTTGTTGAAAAAAAAAAAAAATATATATATATATATATATTATATATATATATATATATATATATATATATATATATATATATATATATATATATATATATATATATATATATATATATATATATAAAAGATGGTGGTAGGGAAGTGGAATATTCAAATGGCTTCAGAAAGAAATCTAAATATTCTTCCTTGAAGTCTTTTTATCCACTTCTCCGAGGCAATGGGTCCCACAATTGACACCAGAGGTGGACCCCATCCTATATATATATATATATATATATATATATATATATATATATATATATGTATATATATATATATACTAGCTCCCTCATCTTCGTGAGTTAGTGTGGCTAATTAATGGTCTAAGTCGGACCGAAACGTCGTCATAAGTTTGTTTCTTCTGTTTTGGTTATTTGTGTATTGTACCTGTCTCGGTATTGTGACTTTATGTTCACCATACTATTTTTCAAGGTGTGAACTGGTAAGCCAGTGGAAGGTCTCTAACAGATGACCAAAAGCTCCATTCTTACCTAAACTGACTTAACTTCAACTTATAAACAAAGTTTCACCAAGAAACATGATAGTGTGAATGTGAAAATATTCATTAAATCCATAACATAGAACACATAATTATATTGTTAAGTTGAACACACATTACTGTAGATGTGAGGATATAACAGTAATTATATTCTGGCCCCGGATATAATTACTTTTATACTGTTAAATGACGTCGTAATTAAAACTACTTCATTAGTGTGATTCTCATGTTAGAGTGGTAGACATGACTAGAGTGGTAGATCATCATGCTACTCAAGACATGACTAGAGTGGTAGATCATCATGCTACTCAAGACATGACTAGAGTGGTAGACCATCATGCTACTCAAGACATGACTAGAGTGGTAGACCATCACGCTACTTAAGACATGACTAGAGTGGTAGACCATCATGCTACTCAAGACATGACTAGAGTGGTAGATCATCATGCTACTCAAGACATGACTAGAGTGGTAGATCATCATGCTACTCAAGATATGACTAGAGTGGTAGATCATCATCTACTTAAGACATGACTAGAGTGGTAGATCATCATGCTACTCAAGACATGACTAGAGTGGTAGATCATCATGCTACTCAAGACATGACTAGAGTGGTAGATCATCATGCTACTCAAGACATGACTAGAGTGGTAGATCATCATGCTACTCAAGACATGACTAGAGTGGTAGATCATCATGCTACTCAAGACATGACTAGAGTGGTAGATCATCATGCTACTCAAGACATGACTAGAGTGGTAGATCATCATGCTACTCAAGACATGACTAGAGTGGTAGATCATCATGTTACTCAAGACATGACTAGAGTGGTAGACCATCATGCTACTCAAGACATGACTAGAGTGGTAGATCATCATGCTATTCAAGACATGACTAGAGTGGAAGACCATCATGCTACTCAAGACATGACTAGAGTGGTAGATCATCATGCTACTGAAGACATGACTAGAGTGGTAGACCATCAGGCTACTCAAGACATGACTAGAGTGGTAGATCATCATGCTACTCAAGACATGACTAGAGTGGTAGACCATCATGCTACTCAAGACATGACTAGAGTGGTAGACCATCATGCTACTTAAGACATGACTAGAGTGGTAGATCCTCATGCTACTCAAGACATGACTAGAGTGGTAGATCATCATGCTACTCAAGACATGACTAGAGTGGTAGATCATCATGCTACTCAAGACATGACTAGAGTGGTTGATCATCATGCTACTCAAGACATGACTAGAGTGGTAGATCATCATGCTACTCAAGACATGACTAGAGTGGTAGATCATCATGCTACTCAAGATATGACTAGAGTGGTAGATCATCATGCTACTCAAGACATGACTAGAGTGGTAGATCATCATGCTACTCAAGACATGACTAGAGTGGTAGACCATCATGCTACTCAAGACATGACTAGAGTGGTAGATCATCATGCTACTCAAGACATGACTAGAGTGGAAGACCATCATGCTACTCAAGACATGACTAGAGTGGTAGATCATCATGCTACTCAAGACATGACTAGAGTCGTAGACCATCATGCTACTCAAGACATGACTAAAGGGGTAGACCATCATGCTACTCAAGATTTGACTAGAGTGGTAGACCATCATGCTATTCAAGACTTGACTAGAGTGGTAGACCATCATGCTTCTCAAGACATGACTAGAGTGGAAGACCATCATCCTACTCAAGACATGACTAGAGTGGTAAACCATCATGTTACTCAAGACATGACTACAGTGGTAGACCATCATGCTACTCAAGACATGACTAGAGTGGAAGACAATCATGCTACTCAGGACATGACTAGAGTGGTAGACCATCATGCTACTTAAGACATGACTAGAGTGGTAGACCATCATGCTACTCAAGTCATGACTAGAGTGGTAGACCATCATGCTACTCAAGACATGACTAGAGTGGTAGACCATCATGCTACTCAAGACATGACTAAAGTGGTGACCATCATGCTACTCAAGACATGACTAGAGTGGAAGACCATCATGCTACTCAAGACATGACTAGAGTGGTAGACCATCATGCTACTTAAGACATGATTAGAGTGGTAGACCATCATGCTACTCAAGACAAGTCTACTGGTAGACCATCATGCTACTCAAGACATGACTAGAGTGGTAGACCATCATGCTACTCAAGACATGACTAGAGTGGTAGATCATCATGCTACTCAAGACATGACTAGAGTGGTAGATCATCATGCTACTCAAGATATGACTAGAGTGGTAGATCATCATGCTACTCAAGACATGACTAGAGTGGTAGACCATCATGCTACTTCAAGACATGACTAGAGTGGTAGATATCATGCTACTCAAGACATGACTAGAGTGGTAGACATCATGCTACTCAAGACATGACTAGAGTGGAAGACCATCATGCTACTCAAGACATGACAGAGTGGTAGATCATCATGCTACTCAAGACATGACTAGAGGGTAGACATCATGCTACTCAAGACATGACTAGAGTGGTAGATCATCATGCTACTCAGATATGACTAGAGTGGTAGACATCATGCTACTCAAGACATGACTAGAGTGGTAGATCCATCATGCTACTCAAGACATGACTAGAGTGGTAGACCATCATGCTACTCAAGACATGACTAGAGTGGTAGATCATCATGCTACTCAAGACATGACTAGAGTGGAAGACCATCATGCTACTCAAGACATGACTAGAGTGGTAGACCATCATGCTACTCAAGACATGACGAGAGTGGTAGACCATCATGCTACTCAAGACATGACTAGAGTGGAAGACCATCATGCTACTCAAGAAATGACTAGAGTGGTAGACCATCATGCTACTCAAGACATGACTAGAGTGGTAGACCATCATGCTACTCAAGACATGACTAGAGTGGAAGACCATCATGCTACTCAAGACATGAAAAGAGTGGTAGACCATCATGCTACTCAAGACATGACTAGAGTGGAAGGCCATAATGCTACTCAAGACATGACTAGAGTGGAAGACCATCATGCTATTCAAGACATGACTAGAGTGGTAGACCATCATGCTACTCAAGACATGACTAGAGTGGTAGACCATCATGCTACTTAAGACATGACTAGAGTGGTAGACCATCATGCTACTTAAGAAATGACTAGAGTGGTAGACCATCATGGTTCTCAAGACATGACTAGAGTGGTAGACCATCATGCTACTCAAGACATGACTAGAGTGGTAGACCATCATGCTACTCAAGACATGACTAGAGTGGTAGACCATCATCCTACTCGAGACATGACTAGAGTGGTAGACCATCATCCTACTCATGAGTATTTTCCAGCTCAATTAAACTTTAGTATGTATGAACTCAATTAAAGTGGTAACAAATGACTGAAAAAAATAAAGAGAAAGAGGGAGAGGAGCTTCATCTGTGGTCCTGGAACTGACAGGTCCAAAGCTCAACGGCTGATCTACGAAGCTTCTAATAGGCTATATGACTTTGAAGAAGGTGAGAAGAGACTTACTGCAAAAGCTTCTGGGCTGTGAGGACGAGTCAGTTAGGTTACAGATGGTGCCTGTGAAGGTAATATGTATAGAAGAACTGTTTCCGACAGAGTGTTGGACCTGTCAATCCCAGGACCATAGTTCAACCTCTCCATCTATCTCTCTGATTATATATATATATATAATGCATAATATATATATATATATATATATATATATATATATATATATATATATATATATATATATATATTTTATATATATACACACATATATGTACCGGGCGTCTCCTACGGAGGAAGGGTGGCCGAAAAGAATGAAAGACTTTCACCATCATTCAGGCAGTGTCTTCTCAGAAGCGTGCTGGCATCACAGCTCAGATGACATTTCAAACTGCAACGTCCCCACCTCTCCTTCAGAATGTAGGCACAATACCTCCAACCTCTTAACTCAAGTCTGGTTACCCGTTTGCCTTAAGCCCTTCAAGCATGTTACCTTGCTCACACTTCAACAGTGTGTCAGATCATGTCAATACTACTTCCCTCCACTCACTCCTGTCCAACACGCTCACACAGGCTTGTTGGATGTCCAACATAAATATGCCAAGCAGATCAATCATAATAGCACTGTTCCACACTTCCTAAGCGACAACAGAATTCAATTACTTTATTAGTCAGTTGAATTAGAGGATCCGTACTTGGAATCACGATGGTTCAGGATTCCCGACGCCATCTCTCAAAATCTCTGCGGCGTTATCCTCCCTGAATCTTAAAAAAAATATTTCCCTAGAATTGAATAATCTAATCTTTTCGTAGCCTCTCAGCAGCTGAACTATTATTCACATTGCTTTAGTTTTACGGTGGTGGTTGAACGTATCCATTATTCATATTTATGCGCAAGGAAACAGCATTTCCAATAATGAAATGCGTAAGGATCACCATTACCAATATTACCAATATTGTTTAATGGTGTTGACTAGAGGCGGTGAAATGGAAGCTAAGTCTGGGAGTTAGAAGTTTCTAAAGCTTAGAAGTGTAAAAAAACCCACTTTGGTGAACAACTACATAGAATGAAAGTGAACTAAGGAGAAGGGAATAGGAATAAGATTTTTTAATGTTTGAAGATGGAGATAAAGCCCTTGAATGGTTGGTTAAAGTCTTCCATTGTCGTGTCAGTATACATATATACACTTGTTTAGTGTATCTTTATAAAGCTGGTCCCTTTGCGTGTGACGTCACGGTACCCGCTGACGTCAGAGGCTCAGCGCATGTGCACAGCCTCTCATAGGCACTCTCCCTCACTAACGTTAGACCTACAGGCGAGAAAGACGGTGTGCGGGACTCTCCTTCACTTACTGTAAATATACCGTAACCATCCAACAAGGAGTATCTTTGACCTCCTATATATCTCTCCCAAGACCCACACGAAACCATTACATAATGAAATAAGGGAAGGTACCTATAGTCTGCAAGGAAACATACAAACATACACTGTTAATCTGAAAATATATTTAATACGGTAAATTGTTCAAACAACTTATCGTAAGCAATGGGAACTGGCACTAATTACGTTGTATCGTAAGCAATGGGAACTGGCACTAATTACGTTGTATCGTAAGCAATGGGAACTGGCACTAATTAAGTTGTATCGTAAGTAATGGGAACTGGCACTAATTACGTTGTATCGTAAGCAATGGGAACTGGCACTAATTACGTTGTATCGTAAGCAATGGGAACTGACACTAATTACGTTGTATCGTAAGCAATGGGAACTGGCACTAATAAAGTTGTATCGTAAGCAATGGGAACTGGCACTAATAAAGTTGTATCGTAAGCAATGGGAACTGGCACTAATAAAGTTGTATCGTAAGCAATGGGAACTGGCACAAATTAAGTTGGAGAATATCACTGCCATGCTTTGTAAAATAAAGAATTTATATCATGGAATACGTCAACCTGACACCAGATAATATACCTCAAAGAACTTTACCTTGGCAAGAGTGGATGGATGGGGATAGAGATTAACGGAATAGGCATCTCTGGTAAGCCTGAAATCCCATCGGTTCTCTATGTGAGGGATCTCCAGAGCATCGCAGATAGACTGGATGTGGTCAGATGTCTGCCCGGACTGTGGACCGAAGATTGCTGCAACTCCAGACTTGAGCAGTGAACACACTGTCCAGAACACAGAAAGTGGAGGTCAGTGAGTGTATATGTGAGGTGGGGGAAGACAATGACTCAAGATTGTGAATAATTTAAGAAAAGGGTGAATTAGAGATAGTAGTTTGAGAGTGATGAGACTGGGAGAGTGACTTATGTGTAGTGATGAGTTACATGTGACATCATGAATTTGTTGTGTTGTATAAATATTAAGACTATAAATGGAATAATACCCGACAGTTATCATGTATGAAAATTACTGAAGAAATTGTCTTAGAAACCTGAGACTCGAGAAGAGCAACAAGATATTACAAGTATAAAATATAATGGTGTCATTGTAGAGCTCCAGCAGACAATGATGCTATTGTTGAGTTCCAGCAGACAATGGTGCCATTGTTGAGTTCCAGCAGACAATGGTGCCATTGTTGAGCTCCAGCAGACAATGGTGTCATTGTTGAGCTCCAGCAGACAATGATGTCATTGTTGAGCTCCAGCAGACAATGGTGCCATTGTTGAGTTCCAGGAGACAATGATGCCATTGTTGAGTTCCAGTAGACAATGGTATTCATTGTTGAGAGCTCCAATAGACAATGCTGCCATTGTTGAGCTCCAGCAGACAATGGTGTCATTGCTGACCTCCAGCAGACAATCGCTGGTCTACCGACTGAGAGCCAGGGTTCATTCATATGATAATGACGGTACATGTTCGATCATTTTTGCCTTTGGTAAGATATACAATACCTCCAGCTACTGTCGTCTCATTTCCACGATTATTTCGGGTTTCACATCCTGAGAATATTATTTACATAGTATATGATTTCTGGCATAATAAGTGAAACCCAACTGCAAGAAAACATAATTAATATTGGTTCACCAGACTGTAAATGTCTCTTGATAATTTCACATAAATAAATTACAATACATCTATGCGATTTGCTGCCGACTTGTTCATAACGAAATCATTCCCCAACTCATTAAAGTTCAACGAGTATGAAATCTGTCTGACTTACAAGTATGATATCTGTCAGACTTACAAGTATGATATCTGTCAGACTTGCAAGTATGATATCTATCAGACTTGCAAGTATGATATCTGTCAGACTTACAAGTATGATATCTGTCAGACTTGCAAGTATGATATCTGTCAGACTTACAAGTTTGATATCTGTCAGACTTGCAAGTATGATATCTGTCAGACTTACAAGTATGATATCTGTCAGACTTGCAAGTATGATATCTGTCAGACTTGCAAGTATGATATCTGTCAGACTTACAAGTATGATATCTGTCAGACTTGCAAGTATGATATCTGTCAGACTTGCAAGTATGATATCTGTCAGACTTGCAAGTATGATATCTGTCAGACTTGCAAGTATGATATCTGTCTGACGTACAAATATGATATCTGTCAGACTTGCAAGTATGATATATGTCAGACTCACAAGTATGATATCTGTCAGACTTACTACTGACATGTTCCAGGCAGAATAATATTACTCTGTTGGGTTCGTTAATGCCTCGACATTTTCGAGATTTTGTATTTAAATCTTTTAAACATTATGTTTATATTAGAAATAGATTTCTAAGGAAATAAGTGAAATGTTTACGTATTAAAATAGATTGTTTTGTGAAGCAGCGACTTCTATGCGCAAACAATTTACTATAACGATAGATTGTAGAGGAAAATTGTGCTGTTATGTCAGATTTGTTGTGATTAGTTTACTTCACAGAAATGCAGAATGTGAAAGGGAAGGCAGGAAAATTAATGTTTATAAAGCACATATGAATTATATTTGTAAAGTTTAGGTCGTCCAGATACCATGGTCTTTCCTGTGTGGTGTTTATGTTATTTATAAATAAATATAAATAGTGTTAAATAACACTTTGTTTGTATATAAATATTAAGTAACTAATAAAAATCCTTAATATCATTTAAATGAGAGAAAAAGACAGAAATTAATAATAAATTAATTTATTTTCACACTGAGGTGCTGTTATGTGTTCAATGGAAAGAGTGTTTATATTCTTTATGTCTGGCTGACTTTCTCTCTCTTGTTGGCCAGGAAAAAAGATGGCCAGTGCTGCTGTAGTGTTTCAGGATTTATGGTGGGTAGATGGTGTTTGACGGTATTTTGGTGTCACTAAATTTACTCCCCAGAGTTTCTGCGGTATATTAAGTCACTATAAAGGGCAGCTGTTTTTTATATTATGGAAACTTAAGGTGTTAACCATATAGCAGGGTAACCATGTGCCAGGGTAATCATGTGCCAGGGTAACCATGGTCCCAAGCTACGTTTTGTATGGATGGTCCAATGAATTGTGGACTTGCTTGAGTGTCTTCTGACATGAGAACATGGTTTACCCATTTTTAAATATGTTTATATATTAAATAATCTAAATATTTAAATATATATTTCTTGTAAGGTATGTTTTTCTGATGCTCTTTTGGTTTGAGAGTTATCTTGTTTATGGACACAAGAGTAAGTTATCCATTTATTATATAGCAGATTAACCTGAGGGTTCAGAAAGAGGTGGCATACTAAGAGTGTGTTACAATTTATTCGGCATGTGTCACACTCCCATATAGGCTGCCTCCCATCCAGCGAACCTGGTGCTAAGGGTGTTTAACGATCGATAGGGTACCCGTCGTTAAATCGTACCTTGGTTCATTGACCAAACACAGGCAAGTCAACCTAAGCTGAAGCAACGTGGTTCACTTGTGGTAAGCACTGGCAGACTTACCTACCTGCTGGTTGAGTACGGTGTACTCTCTCTGGCTTCTGATTTGCCATCTGTCACCGTCGTGTACACTTATTATTATTCTATCTGTACATATTGTACATAGTGTGGCCTTGTCACAGACCGGGCCGCGGGGGCGTTGACCTCCGGAACTCTCTCCAGGAAAACTCCAGGTAACTCCAGTGTACATACCTGTATATAGTGGGTGAAGGCAAAATATACATTATAGTTTACTGCTGAGTTTGTTTGCTCCAATTCCCTTTACGACCAGGTCTCACAAGCCGTTCATGACCTGTGTTCGTAATATGGGGGCCTTTCCGGGAGCTGGAGCTGGAGATAGAGCTGGTCTTGGCATCGGTCGGATTGCATTGCTATCCCCTTTTGTTTTGCCTGTCAGTCTTGCTACTGTGAGTGTATCCTGCAAGTCGTACTGTGCTATTGCTGCTTGCTGCTTGCATTGCAAACTGCGTGTTATAGTGGGTTATGCCACCAACACGGGTGAGGTTGTTGGTGTCTGAATATACTCTCCTAAATCTGCCCTAACTATCTCTACAGCGTTGCCGGCGAATGGCCCATTCCATTGGCATAGAATACCAATGAACTCTCACTGCTGCGCAGCTTCGAGACATTATTCGTACCAAATTAAGGGTTGAAGCAACTATGGTGCATCAAACTGAGGTATCTCCCGCTACAACAGCTATTAATCACCGATCTCCGCTTAGGTTCCTTCGTAATGTGGAAGGGCGAACACCATAGCAATCAGACCAGAAGTCTCGTGAAGCAGGTGGTACACTGGGTTTGTCTCAGGGCGAGTCAGCTTTGTTGGCGCTTGAGTTAGCTAAACTCAATCTCGAAACAACCAGAGAGTAGCGAGCATTTGCTAAAGAGGAGTTTGATAAATTGAAGGAGAGGAGGCAATTTAAGCAAACTGTTGGTGACAACTTTAGCGTGCAAAAAGCAGTGCCGTTAGTACTTCGCTTTGTTGAGTCTGATCCTGAACAGTTTTCGAGGCATTTGAAAACCAGGCTCCAGCACTGAGGTGGCCAGGGAAGCACTGGGCAGCACTGGTGAATACAGTGTTGTACGGCAAAGCGCAAGAGTTCACAGCTGTTTCAAATAATGACGAATTTGCTGGTTATCGGTTTGTTAAAACCATTGTTCGTGGAGAATATCAGTGTATTCCCGCCAAGTACAGGTGGGAATTCAAATTGTCCAAGAGTCAGCTGGGTCAGTCTCATGTAGACTTTGTAAGGTAGCAGTCAAAAAACTTCACCAAGTGGTACAAGGCGAGTGGTGTCCCCAACTTTTCAGACCTAGTGGATAACCTGCTGGAATCTGTTGGACCAGAGGTTAGAGTCTTTCTTCAAGATCATTCGTTGACCACTGCATTAGAAGGAGCCAAGCTGGCTGACACCGCTCCTTGTCAGAGCCATCTAATCTTTCTTCCCAACAGCCTGACATGAATAGAGATCGTCTTGGACAAGTCCCTGACTGGAGGACGAAGTGGCAGGACGAAAGTGAACAACGACGCCAACCAACTAAATCGTCCGGTGAGCCACAACAGGAGTTAAACAGAGGCTGTCAAACACAAGTTGCTCTTGTAGCAAGACATACTTCAAGGCTGCTACCGGGTAGCAATTATGGTTGTTTGTTATTAGTGGGAGTTTGAAGATTTGCACATTTAAAGACACCTCCACAAAGATCAAACTCATGGTCAACATGATGAACAATGACGCCAGTACACAGAGTAACGCCAGTACACAGAGTGACGCCAGTACACAGAGTGACGCCAGTACACAGAGTGATGTCAGTACACAGAGTGATGCCAGCCACAAAATCAACAGGTAGCCAAATTAAAATATGAGGTAACCTGTCACCGTTGTCATAAACCCGGAAACGTCAAGTCCAACTGCCCATTGAAACCCCAACCCTTATGAAAAATCACATCCTCCCTTTTGAGATGAACCGTTAGAAGTAGAGTATAGTATGGCCCCATACTACAGTACATGTCACATCTCCCTTCAGGAGAATGGAAAAAAAATTGAAGTAATAACTCTTAGGGATACCGAGGCTTATTGTTCCCTTTTAAGAGAAGTCGTCCTCCCCCTCTCTGAGAAGACGTCATTGCATTCCTCCGTTCTCTTAAAAGCATTTGGAGGGGAGCTATATTTTCTGTCCCTTTACATAAGATACATGTACAGAGTAAATACTGTAAATGTTTCTGAGGGATTCCCTATGAAAGATGCCGTGTTATTGCTGGTTAATAACATTCTTAATTCGACAAAATGTCTAGAACCTATAATGACTAATTTTTCTCCGATGTTGGCCACAACTCGGGTAAAATCCCAAGGAATGTCTGTCGAGAATGCTAATCCATCCTTGGACGGCTCGGATCTAGGACAAGACAATTTGTTGTAAGAGGAAAACTGGCCAGAGCCTCGTAAATTTAGTGAAAAGTCCCAGACCAAGCGTTCCTACTGCAGGGTCGCAGGATTGCCAGATATCTGTTTCCATGCCCGAGGGACTGTCCTATTGGGAAGAACAGCGAAGAGATCCTTCCTTAAACTTCGGTTTTCAGGCAGTCATAGGTGAGTCCCACTCAGATCACCCAGTCAAATATGAAATTAAACACAACCTACTGCTCTGCACAGGGACTGGTAAGGAGGTAGGGGGAAGCCCAAAATCAGATAGACTGGAAGTTCCTAAGAAATTTACGTCACAAATTTTGAACACAGCCCACAGTTCCTCGTTAGGAGGTCACTTGTGAATTACGAAAACTCTGTATAGAATATTGAAAGAGTTTTACTGGTCAAAAATGAGGAAAAAAGTAGGGAATGTCAGCAAGTGGGTAAACCTGGACACTATTAAACCTGCGCCACTTCTTCCTATACCTGCAGATGGAGAACAGTTTGTAGAGCTAATCATTGATTGTGTGGGACCATTACCAAAATCCAGGTCAGGGAACCAGTACTTATTTGCTATGATGGTTAAAGCTACTAGGTATCCAGAAGCAGTCCTAATGCGCAGTATAAACACTAAAGCCATTCTTAAAGCCATAACTAAATTTATATCTTATTTTGGCATTCCTAAGTCTATCCAGAGTGACAAGGGTACTAATTTTACAGCGCAAGCTTTTAGGGAAGCTTTAACTAGGCTACGTATAATTCATAACTTATTCACTGCCTATCATCCTCAGTCTCAAGGCGTCTTGGAAATATTTCATCAGACGTTAAAAACCATGATGAGAACCTTTTGCATGCATTTTCCAACAGACTGGGATGAATCACTTCCTCTGTTGCTGTTCGCAATGAGAGAAACTGTGCAGGAGTCCACAGGGTACAGTCCATTTGAGCTGATCTCCGGGCACAATGTACGAAGTCCTCTGCGAGTGCTCAAGGAAGGATGGATGGAAGTGGACCCCTGCATGGCACTCTACAACCCTTCTTCAAGGTTGCAGGTGGCACGTCAGTTGGCTAAGAGCTAACTTAAAATCTTCTCAAAACACAATAAAACAGAGGTATGACAGAAACGCTAAGTTTGGCTCCTTCAATCCAGGAGACAAAGTGCTGGTGTAGGAACCTGTACCTGGCTACACCTTAAAAGCTAGATTTATGGGACCAATGCAAATCATAAGTAAAATCTCTGATGTAAATTATGTGGTAGCTCCCCTTGAAAAACCCTCGAAAAGTAAAATTTACCACATTAATCAGATTAAAATATTTAATAGCCCACATAAAGTCCCAGTAATGACTGTGTAAGTCATCCTTTGCCCAATCTACTATTACTTTTTTGGGCCATGAAGTAGGTAGTGGTAAAGTAGCACCTCATGATAGGAAATTCCTCCAGCGTTTCCTACGGCTGGCAGGTTTCTACAGATGCTTCTGTGAAAACTTTGCATTTAACAAAGTCAAACGGCTATTTTATACTGCACCCATTCTCCTGTCTCCAGATTTTTCAAAACCTTTTGTATTACAGTGATTGAGTGTAGGCACATATCTGGGGGAGGGTTGCTCAGTGAGAGGGTAGGGGCAGTACTCCTACAAAATTCTGGGCAAGAGTGGTTGCAGTCTGTCGCTTACTTCTCTGCCAAGTGTCAACCTCACTAAAGGGCTTACGCCACCATAGAGAAAGAAGCCCTAGCTCTTATACTTGCATTGGAACATTTCGAGGTCTACGTGGGTCAGTCGTTCCAGGTAGCACAGTCTACAGCGATCACAATCCTCTGGTCTACCTCAACACTATGAAAAACCACAACACACGTCTGATGAGATGGAGCCTCAGGCTGCAACCTTACAACATTTGGGTCTTACATATTGCAGGCAATGAAAACATTGGAGACAGCAGAATTAGAGGCGAGGTAAAGATAATGTAATGAGGTCTAACAAGACTGTAGGTAGAGGGAGTTTATTATGAAGAACTCTGAGACTAATAATGTAACAGGACATAGCCCTTGAATGGTTCCATACATCAGAAGTGTTGTGATACCTTTCCTTGAGCCTCTGAAGGAATCGTTCGGAGGGATCTCTTCTATCTGCGCAGAGAGACGAGCATGAGCCAGCAACGTCCTGTCACTGTTGATGGCGTCAACGGCATAACGGAAGGCGATCTGTTGTCTCTCATCCGTAAATCGAACAGTCCGCCTGCGATAACAACATGAGTCACACTTGTGATTATAAGAGTTGGATAATGATACTATAATATTACTACTACTGCTACTACTACTACTCTATACTACTACTACTACTACTACTACTAGCTCTGCTAGCTACTACTACTACTACTACACTACTACTACTACTTACTCGTACTGCTACGTACGCTAGCTACTCTACTCTACTCTACTCTACTACTGAACTGATGCTACTTACTCTACTACTCACTACTACTCTCTACTCTGCTGCTCACTGCTACATGCTATCTGTTCTCTCACTCCGTCATCGACATACCTCTACTACATACTACTGCTATACTAAATCTACATACTACTACTATACTTACTACTCTACTACTACTACTACTATTACTCTACTACTACTACTCTACTACTACTACACTACTACTGCTACTACTACTACTACCTACTCTACTCTACTACTAACTGCTACTGCTACTTCTCTACTACTACCTACTCTACTACTACTCTACTCACTACTCTACTGCTACTACCTACTACTACTGCTACTACTACTGACTCATCTTCTGCTACTACTACTACTACTGCACTACTACTACTGCTACTACTACTACTACTAATACTACTACTTACTACTACTACTACTGCTCTACTATCACTCTAGCTACTCCATACTGCTAGCTACTAATGCTTACTACTAATGCTACATGCTGCTACTACTACTACTACTATTACTGCTACTACTAATGCTACTGCTACTCTACTACTACTACTACTACTGCTACTTCTACAACTATTACTGCTACTACTAATACTACTGCTACTACTACTACTACTACTACTGCTACTACTACAACTATTACTGCTACTACTACTGCTACTACTACTACTACAACTACTACTTCTATTTCTACAGTACTAGTATGTACTACTATCACTGCTGCTACTATTAATAATAAAGCTACTAATATTAATAAAGCTAATGCTGGGGGATTGACCACCTCAAAAATTATTTATCCAAGGCTTATGGACTGATTACATGATCTTTACCTCTCCACTAATTCTGCTGTCTCCAATTTATTCTCCTCTGTATTTGAGTAAATAAGTCTGACGCGAAGGCGAGGCGTCGCTACAACAATGATTCCCAACTGTTGGACATGTCTTACACATCAGTATACTAATTATACTGAAAGTTATATTAAATACTACATAGAAAATATTTAGTAATTAGAACAATGGTGAAGAGATCCTTTATATATTTATTGATCCATTTTATGTAGCAGTAATGAGAATGGATCCAGTTTTTTATTTAACTTACTCGATGCTTTACTGAGGAATTAGTATAATCATCACAGAAATTTAAGCCTCGCAAGAATTGACAAACATAATTTTGGAGTTGGTCTTGGAATTCATTACAAGATGCTGAAGTATGTTTCCTTGATTCATTGTTAAATATTACTTAAGGTAATTGTTAAAACAGTAATAATCATAATATTGCTCATAATAATATTATTCCTCATCAGCTGATCTGTGCAATTTACATCTGACTGCTGTGTAAAACACGTTTATTTTCTAGGCAAAACTCTGAGATTGAGAGAGATCTGTGATGTGTGGTTGTTTAAGGAGTCACGATACTTACTGATTCATCTAATTACAGATCTGTAATGTTTTCTTCTATATTAAACTACCTGAAATTCACCTGTTGGATATAATAGATAGGATTAAACATTTTGAGTGGTGTTGAAAAAACCAGGAGCTGTAACATATAACCCTTGTTTACTCTTGGGGGACCAAGAGTAAACAAGTGGTCAGAAACATCTACCTGGGGACCCAAGCTTATACTACTTAAGTTGATACGTTCCTGCTTGGAGGAATCAAGAGAATACCTTTGGTAGAATGAATATGCCAATGAGGGTACCAGGAGCTGTTGCTTAATATCACTAGGTGGTCGGACAGCTCATCACTGATACACCTTGAGAAATACTTTGAAACTGGTAAAAATTTAAATATGAATAAAAATGGAATAAGATTTAAATAGTATAAGTACGTGGTGAAGGACATCAAACTCCACGTTTCTGTTATTCTACTCTGAGAAAATCCTAATAATGCGGTCTTGATCCGAGGATTTCGAGCTGCCCTTCTGGGGATGATTACGCAACTCTGAGCATGAGCAGCTCTGAGTATGAACAGCCCTGAGTATGAGCAGCTCTGAGTATGAGCAGCTCTGAGAATGAGCAGCCCTGAGTATGAGCACCTCTAAGTATGAGCAGCTCTGAGTATGAGCAGCCCTGAGTATGAGCTGCTCTGAGTATGAGCAGCTCTGAGTATGAGCAGCCCTGAGTATGAGCAGCTCTAAGTATGAGCAGCTCTGAGTATGAACAGCCCTGAGTATGAGCAGCTCTGAGTATGAGCAGCTCTGAGTATGAGCAGCCCTGAGTATGAGCAGCTCTAAGTATGAGCAGCTCTGAGTATGAGCAGCCCTGAGTATGAGCTGCTCTGAGTATGAGCAGCTCTGAGTATGAGCAGCCCTGAGTATGAGCAGCTCTAAGTATGAGCAGCTCTGAGTATGAGCAGCTCTGAGTATGAGCAGCTCTGAATATGAGCAACCCTGAGTATGAGCAGCTCTGAGTATGAGTAGCTCTGAGTATGAGCAGCCCTGAGTATGAGCAGCTCTGAGTATGAGCAACCCTGAGTATGAGCAGCTCTGAGTATGAGTAGCTCTGAGTATGAGCTGCTCTGAGTATGAGGAGCTCTGAATATGAGCAACCCTGAGTATGAGCAGCTCTGAGTATGAGTAGCTCTGAGTATGAGCAGCCCTGAGTATGAGCAGCTCTGAGTATGAGCAGGTCAGAGTATAAGCAGCTCTGAGAAGGGAGGTTTACATCTCTCTGAACAGGGGGGAGGGGGTCGTCTACACAGCTATAAGTATGAGCCACAGCTTAACACCCAAAATTCTGGAAAAAAAATAAAAAACACTTTTTTTTAATTTTTTTCAGAAAATTTGAAAAAAAAAGATGGGGGGACACCAATCGGGGGGAGAGAGTAGTGATACACCGCTTTGAGTGACTACACTACTCTCTCATTATTAATACTGTGCATAATGTATATATAGTAGAACCCCCATATCCGCTGATCCAGCATCCGCTGATCCAGCATCCGCTGATCCAGCATCCGCTGATCCAGCATCCGCTGATCCAGCATCCGCTGATCCAGCATCCACTGTTCCATTTATCCGCTGTTCACATCGGCCACTAAAATATTGAGGTTGGAATTTGACGTTTCATTTTTTATCGTCCGTTTTCATTCATTTTTACTTTTTTAATAGAGTGCATAAAACATGGTCACTTAAAGTTTCAATAAGATCGGTCAATAAACAAATGAATAAAAACAAAATATACTGAAAATTGGATTTGGCAGCAAACTGGCACATACTGGCACTGTGCAAGTTAATGTTATCTTCTCAGCAGCGGTTGTAGTGGTAGTAGTGGTAGTGGTAGTGGTGGTGGTGGTGGTAGTGGTAGTGGTGGCGGTGGTGGTAGTGGTAGTGGTGGTGATGGGTGGTGGAGTGGTGGGTAGTGGTGGTAATGGGTGGTGTTGGTTGTGGTGATGGTGGTGGTTGTGGTTGTGGTGGTGATGGTGGTAGCGGTGATGGGGGTGGTTGTGGTGGGATGATGGTGGTGATGGGTGGAGTGGTGGGCGGTGGTGGTAATGGGTGGTACTGGGTGGTGATTGTTGTGATGTGGTGGTGGTGACGAGGGTGGTGGTGGGTGGTGGAGGTAGATGGTGATGGTTGGGGTGGGGTGGTAGTAGTAGTAGTAGTAGTAGTAGTAGTAGTGTAGTGGGTGATGGGTGGAGTGGTGTTTGGTGGTCGTGATGGGTGGTAGTAGTGGGTGGTGGTGGTACGTGGTGGTACGTGGTGGTGGTGGGTGGAGTAATGGGTGGTGGTGATGAGTGGAGTGATGGGTGGTGGTGGTGATGGGAGGTAGTATTGGGTGGTGGTGGTAGGTGGTGGTGATGGGTGGAGTGATGGGTGATGGTAGTGCGTGGTGGTATTAGTGATAGGTGGTAGTGGGTGGTGGTGGTGATGGGTGGCGTTATGGGTGGTGGTGATGGGTGATAGTGGGTGGTGGTTGCGCAGGTGGTGGGATTTGGTGGTGGTAGTGATGGGTGAAGTTGTGGGTGGTGGTGGTAGTGGTTGTGGTAGTGGTTGTGGTTAGTGATGGCAGACGGTATAGGCAGTCTACAGTGATGGTGGCGGTGGTTAGTGGTGGTGGTTGTGGATGGTGGTGGTAGTTGTGGTTAGTGGTGGTGGTGATAGTGGTAGTGATGGTGGTTGTGGTAGGTGGTGGTGGTTATGGTGGTGATGGTAGTGGTGGTGGTAGTTGTAGTGGTGGTGGTAGTTTTGGTGGTAGTGGTGGTGATGGTAGTGGTTGTGGTAGTGGTGGTGATGGTAGTGGTGGTGGTAGTGGTGGTGATGGTAGTGGTGGTGATGGTAGTGGTGGTGGTAGTGGTGGTGATGGTAGTGGTGGGATGGTAGTGGTGGTGGTAGTGGTGGTGATGGTAGTGGTTGGTGGTAGGGGAGGATGCGTGTATTATTATTAAATGTTGGTGACGTATTGTTGTCAGTTATTTATAAATGAAACTTTATCACAATATTTTATGTAAGGTGAGGAAGCTGAAGAGGAAGAGATAGTAGAGGGCAACGAATAGTAGGAGTCTAAGAAATAAGATAGATGAGTTAAGATTACTTGCAAGGGCAGGTAATATAGATATTATTGCTATAACAGAGACCTGGTTCAACTTGAAAGATAGAGAAATGCCTTCTGAATGCAACATACAGGGTTATAAACTATTCCACACACCACTCCACCCATCACCCCCACTACTACTACTACTACTACTACTACTACCACCCCACCCCAACCATCACCATCCACCTGGTGGAGTGGCCATGTATGTGAGAGATAATTTAAATTGTAGTGTTAGACAAGATATAAGATTAGAAACATCCGACACAGAATCTGTTTGGCTACAGTTTCTCGAAGATCGTGAAAAATTAATTTTGGGTGTGATGTATAGGCCCCCAAACCTTGATAGGGAGTGCGGTAGGCTGCTATGGGACGATATTCATAAGGAGTCTAGATATGAGAATGTTGTGTTAATGGGAGATTTTAACTTTAGACGAATTGATTGGAACAATGTGACAGGAAATCTTGAGTCTAGTGACTTTCTTGATACGGTTCAGGATTGCTTTTTAAAACAGATCTAACAAAAACGATCCTTAATGGATAAACAATAGATTAAACCATCTCATTGGTCAAAAGAGAGGCATATATAGGCGTATCAAAAGAAGGAAAGAGCAGTTAAGAAATCAATATATTCAATTAAAGAGAGAAATAAAAAAGGAATAAGGAAAGCAAAAAGGGATTATGAGGCTAAAGTCGCTAGAGATTCGAAGACTAACCCAAAAGGGTTCTTTCAGGTATACAGAAGTAATATTAGGGACAAGATAGGCCCACTTAAGAGTAACTCAGGTCAGATCACTGACAGTGATAAGGATATGTGTGAACTTTTCAACACCTACTTCTTCTGTTTTTACTCAGGAAGATACTAGCGAAATTCCAGAAATAATAAATTATGTAGAACAGGAAGATAATAAACTAAGCACGATTGAGGTAACTAGTGACATGGTCCTCAGACAAATAGAGAAATTAAAACCTAACAAATCCCCAGGCCCTGATGAACTGTTTGCAAGGATTTTAAAGGAATGTAAAGATGAACTTAGCATACCTTTGGCTAATCTTTTCAATATATCACTACAAACTGGCATTGTGCCAGACAAGTGCAAAAGAGCTAATGTAATACCTATTTACAAGGCAGGTGACAGGTCCTTAGCTTCGAACTATATACCAATAAGCCTTACCTCCATAGTCGTAAAATTTGTGGAATCAATAATTGCAAAATCTCAGCACGGTTTTACTAAGGGGCGTTCCTGTCTTACGAATTTTCTAATTTTTTTAACTAAGGTGTTTGAGGAGGTAGATCATGGTAATGAATATGATATTGTGTATATGGACTTCAGTAAGGCTTTCGATAAAGTTCCACATCAGAGGCTACTGAGGAAACTTAAGGCAAACGGAATAGGAGGAGAATTTTTTTCCTGGGTAGAGGCGTGGTTGACAAATAGGTGGCAGAGAGTTTGCATAAATGGAGAGAAATCAGAATGGGGGCACGTCTCAAGCGGTGTTCCACAGGGGTCAGTTTTGGGCCCCTTGTTGTTCACAATTTACATAAACGACATAGATGACGGAATAAATAGCAACATAAGCAAATTTTTTGATGACACCAAAATAGTCCGTCCAATTCATTCTAATGAGGACATTAGAGCACTCCAAGATGATTTGAATAGACTGATGCAGTGGTCGGAGAAGTGGCAGATGCAGTTTAATGTAGACAAATGCAAAGTTCTAAATGTTGGACAGGACAATAACCATGCCACATATAAACTGAATAATGTAGATCTTAATACTACTGTTTGCGAAAAGGATTTAATAGTTCTGGTTAGCAGTAATCTGAAACCAAGACAACAGTGCATAAGTGTTCGCAATGAAGCTAACAGAATCCTTGGCTTCATATCAAGAAGTATAAATAATAGAAGTCCTCAGGTTGTTCTTCAACTCTATATATCTTTGGTTAGGCCTCATTTAGATTATGCTGGACAGTTCTGGTCACCGTATTACAGAATGGATATAAATGCACTGGAAAACGTACAGAGGAGGTTGACAAAGTTGATCCCATGTATCAGAAATCTTCCCTATGAGGATAGACTGAGGGCCTTGAATCTGCACTCTCTAGAAAGGCGTAGAATTAGGGGAGATATGATTGAGGTGTATAAATGGAAAACAGGAATAAATAAAGGGGATGTAAATAGCGTGCTGAAAATATCCAACCAAGACAGGACTCGCAGCAATGGTTTCAAGTTGGAAAAGTTCAGATTCAGGAAGGATATAGGAAAGCACTGGTTTGGTAATAGAGTTGTGGATGATTGGAACAAACTCCCGAGTACCGTCATAGGGGCTGGGACGTTGTGTAGTTTTAAAAATATTGTTGTTGTTGTATGTTCGCCGGTACATCCGGCCCGGGTCTTCTCCAAATGGTGACCCGGCAGCATTTAAAAATAGGTTAGATAAATACATGAGTGGGTGTGGGTGGGTGTGAGTTGGACCTGACCAGCTTGTGATACTAGGTCAGATACCATGCTCCTTCCTTAGTGAATGGGACCTGACCTGACTACCTTAAGGCATTGGCTTAAGACGGTGAGTGAATTGGACCTGCATCGCATGGGCCAGTAGGCCTGCTGCAGTGTACCTTCTTTCTTATGTTCTTATGTTCTAATGTTATCATCAAAAATAGTTCAATCTGGCAAAAAATTTCTGTAAATCTAATTTTCGTACGATGTTTCTGAAGAAAATAACATATTAATTAAAATATAATAAGTAATAATAATCATATATTTATTACTAATAATAATATTAATTAAATAAAAATAATAGTATTTATAATTAATATAATAAAATCACCATTTGCCATCTTTACAAAGAGGCAAAGAAGAGCTTCTGACGCCGTGACCTGAAGCATGTTGCTCTGGGGCTCTATAAAGAAGCATGTTGCTCTGGGACTCTATAAAGAAGCATGTTCATCTGGGGCTCTATAAAGAAGCATGTTGCTCTGGGGCTCTATAAAGAAGCATGTAGCACAGGGACTCTATAAAGAAGCATGTTGTTCTGGGGCTCTATAAAGAAGCATGTTGCCTGGGGCTGTACAAAGAAGCATGTTGCTCTGGGGCTCTATAAAGAAGCATGTTGCTCTGGGGCTCTATAAAGAAGAATGTTGCTCTGGGGCTCTATAAGAAGCATGTTGCTTTGGGGCTCTACAAAGAAGCATGTTGCTCTGGGGCTCTATAAAGAAGCATGTTGCTCTGGGGCTCTACAAAGAAGCATGTTGCTCTGGGGCTCTATAACGAAGCATGTTGCTTTGGGGCTCTATGAAGAAGCATGTTGCTCTGGGGCACTATAAAGAAGCATGTTGCTCTGGGGCTCTATAAAGAAGCATGTTGCTCTTGTGTACTATAAAGAAGCATCTTGCTCTGGGGCTCTATAAAGAAGCATGTTACTCAAGGGCTCTATAAAGAAGCATTTTGCTCTGATGTACTATAAAGAAGCATCTTGCTCTGGGGCTCCATAAAGAAACATATTGCTCTCGTGTGCTATAAAGAAGCATGTTGCTCTGGGGCTCTATAAAGAAGCATGTTGCTCAGGGGTACAATAAAGAAGCATGTTGCTTTGGGGCACTATAAAGTAGCATGTTACTCTGGGGCTCTATAAAGAAGCATGTTTCTCTGGGGCTCTATAAAGAAGCATGTTTCTGGGGCTCTATAAAGAAGCATGTTGCTCTGGGCACTATAAGAAGCATGTTGCTCTGGGGCCTATAAGAAGCATGTTGTTTGGGTCTATAAGAAGCATGTTGCTTGGGTACTATAAATAAGCATGTTGCTCTGGCACTATAAAGAAGCATGTTGCTCTGGGCCTATAAAGAAGCATGTTGTCTGGGGTCTATAAGAAGCATGTTGCTTTGGTCTATAAAGAAGCATGTTGCTCTGGGCACTATAAGAGCATGTTGTCTGGTGCACTATAAAGAGCATGTTGTCTGGGGCCATAAGAAGATGTTGTTGGGTCTATAAAACATGTTGTTTTAAAGGCATGTCCTGCCAAAAAGCATGTTGCTATAAGAAGCATTTGTTGCTTAAAGAAGATTTGTTCTATAAAGCATGTTGCTGAGATTTGACTATAAAAAGATTTGCTGGCTAAAAATTTGTGTCATAAAAAGCATGTTGTGGGGTCTATAACATGTTGTTGGCTAAAAAGCATTTGTTGGACTAAAGATTGTTGGCTTAAAGCATGTCTGGCATAAGAAGCATTCTGGTATAAAGCATGTTTCTAAAGCATGTTGTCTGGTATAAAAGCATGTTGCTTTGGACATAAAAGCATGTTGTACTAAGGCATGTTCTGGCATAGAAAGTTGCTGGGCACTATAAAGCATGTTGTTAGTCATAAAGACATGTTGTTTGTACATAAAAAGATGTTGCTCTGTCACTAAAAACATTGTGTGACTATAAAAGATGTTGCTGCTATAAAGCATGTCTGCTAAAGCATGTTCGATATAAAAAGTGCTGCATAAAAGCAGTTGTTGACTTAAAGAGCATGTTGCTGGCTATAAAGAAGCATGTTGCTCTGAGACTATAAAGAGCTTCTTAGGACTATAAAGAAGCATGTTGCTCTGGTGCACTATAAAGAAGCATGTTGCTCTGGTGTACTATAAAGAAGCATGTTGTTGGGCACTATAAAGAATGCTGTTGACTTAAGCTTCCTCATAAAAAGCATGTTGCTCTGGTGCACTATAAAGAAGCATGTTGCTCTGATGCACTGTAAAGAAGCATGTTGCTCTGGTGCACTATGAAAGAAGCATGTTGCTCTGGGGCACTATAAAGAAGCATGTTGATCTGAAGCTCTATAAAGACGCATGTTGTCTGGTGTACTATAAAGAAGCATGTTGCTTTGGGGCACTATAAAGAAGCATGTTGATCTGAAGCTCTATAAAGAAGCATGTTGCTCTGGTGCACTATAAAGAAGCATGTTGCTCTGGGGCACTATAAAGAAGCATGTTGCTCTGGGGCTCTATAAAGAAGCATGTTGCTCTGGGGCACTATAAAGAAGCATGTTGCTCTGGGGCACTATAAAGAAGCATGTTGCTCTGGGGCTCTATAAAAAAGTATGTCTCTCTGGCTCACTATAAAGAAGCATGTCTCTCTGGTGCACTATAAAGAAGCATGTGTCTCTGGGGCACTATAAAGAAGCATGTTGCTCTGGAACACTATCAAGAAACATGTTCCTCTGGAGCTCTATAAAGAAGCATGTCTCTCTGGGGCAATATAAAGAAGCATGTTGCTCTAGGGCACTCTAAAGAAGCATGTTGCTCTAGGGCTCTATAAAGAAGCATGTCTCTCTGGGGCATTATAAAGAAGCATGTTGCTCTGGGGCACTATAAAAAAGCATGTCTCTCTGGGGCACTATAAAGAAGCATGTTGCTCTGGGGCACTCTAAAGAAGCATGTTGTTCTGGGGCTCTTTAAAGTAGCATGTCTCTCTGGGGCACTATAAAGAAGCATGTTGCTCTGGGGCACTCTAAAGAAGCATGTTGCTCTGGGGCACTATAAAGAAGCATGTTGCTCTGGGGCACTATAAAGTCCTATATGTTTGCTATTATTGACAATATTATTAATTTAGGTTTGCCATGTTTTTTTCAGAATTATATAAGAAATACGCTTCATATCATAAAAAAAATTATTCGAACAGCTGTGAGAGAGGAAAGTGACATGATGGGAGATGTTGCCTGCACTGTCTGGCACTGAGGCTGAGGAGGCTATGTTGATACATGTCTAATACCTAACCTCGTGCTACGTTGATAGCATCCAGTCACACAGTGCCATACCTCAGCAACACACTTCTAACACCAACTGCCTATTCAGACCCCTCCCCATGGCTACACCCTAGTTGTTCACACAGGAACAACCCCTACCCATTCCTCCCACTCCTATAATCCCCCCAAGGCTACACGCCTTCACCCACACCATCGCAACTAACAACCTACCTTCCTCCCACAATGTGCCCATACAATTCCCCCCATGACCACGCGCTTACACCTAAACCAATCCCGCACAATCACCATTCCCTCACAGACACATTTCCTCTATGACCTCACCCGCACACCTTACCTGACCGTTCACCCTAACATGCCGTCCACATACCTAATAACTTAGTTACCCACGACGCTCATTATCACCAACTTCACAATCGATCACTCAGTCACCCATCATCCAATCAGCAACCACACCAGGCCACTAACATAAGAACATAAGAAAGAAGGAACACTGCAGCAGGCCTACTGGCCCATGCGAGGCAGGTCCAAGTCTCCAACCGGCTTAAGCCAATGCCCCGACCCAGCCAGGTCGGGTTACATTCACTTAAGGAAAGAGCACGGCATCTGAACTAGTGGCACAAGCTAGTCAGGACCAACTCATACCCACCCGCACCCACTCATATATTTATCTAGCCGACCACCTGGATTTAACCCTCCCCAGGTAAACTCCAGGTAGTCAGGTCACTTCCACTTAAGGAATTAGTACGTCATCTGACCTAGTAGCACAAGCTAGTCAGGTCCAACTCACACCCACCCACACCCACTCATGTATTTATCTAACCTATTTTTAAAACTACACTACGTCCCAGCCCCTATGACGGTACTCGGGAGTTTGTTCCACTCATCCACAACTCTATTACCAAACCAGTGCTTTCCTATATCCTTCCTGAATCTGAACTTTTCCAACTTGAAACCATTGCTGCGAGTCCTGTCTTGGCTGGATATTTTCAGCACGCTATTTACATCCCCTTTATTTACTCCTGTTTTCCATTTATACACCTCAATCATATCCCCCCTAATTCTACGCCTTTCTAGAGAGTGCAGAATCAAGGCCCTCAGTCTATCCTCATAGGGAAGATTTCTGATACATGAGATCAACTTTGTCATCCTCCTCTGTACGTTTTCCAGTGCATTTATATCCATTCTGTAATACGTGACTAAAACGTGCATCATAATCTAAATGAGGCCTAACCAAAGATATATAGAGTTGAAGAAAACCTGAGGACTTCTATTATTTATACTTCTTGATATGAAGCCAAGGATTCTGTTAGCTTTATTGCGAACACTTATGCACTGTTGTCTTGGTTTCAGATTACTACTAACCAGAACTCCTAAAACCTTCTCGCAATCACAAGTATTAAGATCTACATTATTCAGTTTATATGTGACATGGTTATTGTCCTGCCCAACATTTAGAACTTTGCATTTGTCTACATTAAACTGCATCTGCCACTTCTCCGACCACTGCATCAGTCTATTCAAATCATCTTGGAGTGCTCTAATGTCCTCATTAGAATGAATTGGACAGCCTATTTTGGTGTCATCAGCAAATTTGCTTATGTTGCTATTTATTCCCTCCTCTATGTCGTTTATGTAAATTGTGAACAACAGGGGACCCAAAACTGACCCCTGTGGAACACCGCTTGAGAAGTGCCCCCATTCTGATTTCTCTCCATTTATGCAAACTCTCTGCCGCCTATTTGTCAACCACGCCTCTACCCAGGAAAAAAATTCTCCTATTCCGTGTGCCTTAAGTTTCCTCAGTAGCCTCTGATGTGGAACTTTATCGAAAGCCTTACTGAAGTCCATATACACAATATCATATTCATTACCATGATCTACCTCCTCAAACACCTTAGTGAAAAAAGTTAGTAAATTCGTAAGACAGGAACGCCCCTTAGTAAAACCGTATTGAGATTCATTAATCAATTTATGCTTTTCAAGATGGCTACGAATTGCCTCGGCAATTATTGACTCCATAAATTTACCAACTCTGGAGGTAAGGCTTATTGGTCTATTGTTCGAAGCTAAGGACCTGTCACCTGCCTTGTAAATAGGTATTACATTTGCCCTTTTCCACTTGTCTTCCACTATGCCAGTTTGTATTTATATATTGAAAAGATTTGCCAAAGGTTTGCTAAGTTCCTCTTTACATTCATTTAATGAACACCTTTCACTCACAAAACTCCTCCACAGCTTCAAGCCCTCACAGCCTCACACCAACACTTTACTCATGTATTCACGGCCCACACACCCTAACATGTCATCTACACTCTTAGTCATGTAGCCACTAGCCACCCTATTTACTGCCCACACCAACTGCACTACAACCCACACTGGGCCACCAACACTGCCACCCACATGGGCACCATCACACCACCTCGTTGCGATTTCGTGAGTCACCTCGTTGCTTTCAGCCACCATCCCTTCACCCCTCCAAATCCCAACATCATATGTATGTAAACGAAAATCAACTTGAATATAGTGTTTGCTACTATCCACGGTTTCAGTATACGCGGCAGGTCCTCGAACGTATCAACCGCGGATACGGGGGTCTATTTATTTAAATATATATTCCTTGACACACTGCGGCTAGCCGGGGATTGAACCCATGTTGTTTTAGACGGCCTCATGGGAATAGAGTGAAAATTCACGATGTTTTAAACCACTGGACCATACAATCCTACAAACAACATGAGCCCAGCGAACTAGGCTTGCTTCATGTTGTGAGGACATACGATGGTGTGATTGCCTCATAGCTAATTTCATTCTACTTCCCGTTTGGTGTACTAGCCTCCACAAGCAGTACTCATATTATTGCAACCATTAACAAGTGGTATTTAACCAGTAACACATTGCAGCTAGCTGGGGGATCGAACCCGTGTTGTTTTAGCCCGCCATCGTATGTCCTCGCAACATGAAGCAAGCCTAGTTCGCTAGGCTCATGTTGTTGTATGGTTGTATGCTCCATTGGTTTAGAGCGTTGTGATAAATATTGGTAAAGGAACACATGAGTAAAGATCTCTACCCTTGCTTGTTTGCCTTGCCCTTACTCTCTCCTGCGAAGATCTTTGTCGACTTGTTTACGACAAGATACAATAGGTCATTAGTCTACAACCTGTTTTCGTATTATATGCTTACTGAGAGAATATTTTTCCATGATGAATATTTTCTTTAGTATTTTTTAAAAAAATCATCAGGGAAGAATTGTGTGGAGTGGAAACACTGGTGATTATCTTATTATTAATAAAT
This sequence comes from Cherax destructor, assembly GCA_009830355.1. NCBI lineage: Eukaryota > Metazoa > Arthropoda > Malacostraca > Decapoda > Parastacidae > Cherax > Cherax destructor. Next base: position 33,485 of record WNWK01016764.1, read on the forward strand.
AACGCGATTGCAAACAAACCACGAAACCTAATTGGATGAGTCTTATTGTAGTCAGCTGGCCTGTGAGTTGGACCCACTTGCTATGGGTTCAAGTCCCACCCGGTCCGTGGTTTGTTTTAATGGTGAAAGATTATGGATGGGGGATCCTCTCACAATTGAGATAGACACCGATTATTGATGTGATAAAAGAAATAGCCTCTGAGGGATGTTAATTCCACTTTCTTAAGAGTAAATATCGCTGCCTGTGCGGATGCCATTATTATTTTGGCTGATACAAAGGAACATTTACAACAGTTTATACGCTGTTTCCCAGAAACATTGTATAATTTAAAGCAATAGTTTAATATAAGCAAATCAAAATTCATGATTTTCAGAGAAAACACTGAGATAAATAATTATTTAGGTTACGTTATCAGTCGACTTGAAATAGTCCAACAATTTAAATATTCAATTTGTTAAATTCAAAATAATTTCCTATATAATAATTAATATATAATGAGACTACAAATGTTTCGTGCGAAAATATAATTAATTTTATTTTTAAATTTAGATAGAATTTCTTTTAATACGATCTTGTTTTTAATTAAATTTCTCCGCATACTTGATTATAGTTCTAGCAGGGAGTTACCCACTTACAGTATTACTCATAATGCTAATATAACTCAACTTCATTTTCTTCTATTACAATTTAGACAATTTAGACATTTTTCTAACTTCTTCTAACACACATGTATCAAATATGCATTCCTCTCCCATCCTTCATTAAAACAGAATGAATTACTTTGTTAAGTTGCTACAAAACCACGAGTCTTGAAGAGGGATAGTTTCTAGTTATTAGCAACACATCAGTTATTAAGAAGTAACTCGTATTTGGGTGAGGAACCTTGTGACGACGTTTAGGTCGATCCAGGACTATTGTCAAGTTTACGTCAAGTCGAGGAACAGCAAATACGTCAAGAATGGGTGATCTTGCATATGCTCCTGTTCTCTAAAAGCATGAGACGAATCCCACACCAGTCACGCTCTTGTGGGATTCATCTATAAAAACCTGTATTTGTGGTCACAGTAGTGGCCCATGCTAACCTCCCAATGGTGTATGGAAATATACCTAATTGGATGAATCCTATCAGATCCAGTTGTGAGAAAAACAGTGAAATTCCAAGCGCTTTCGTGATTTCTCACATTATCAAAGAACAGTTCCTTGATAATGTGAAAAATCACGAAAGCGCTTGGAATTTCAAAAAAATTTCACAGTGTTTGTTTTACACATTTTGATATCATTTGTTTACTGTGATTTTATTGCAACACACTGGCCTTTGAGTTTCAAAACTCACCTACCATGGCTTCGAATCCTCTCCCGTTCCCTGATTTGTTTTCAATCGTTTATTACGATTTCGTGATTTTAATTTGAAGTAGAACAATTGAAGACAATGTCGTTCGTAAGCCGTTTCATATATTAATTTGATATTTGGATGATGATCATTAAAATTTCTAAATAACTGGACGTGTTTAAGACATTTGGAAACTAAAATGTATTATCCACGTATCTCCTATATATTTTTTTTCTTTGAAAATTTCGAAACAGGTATTATAACTATTTTCAGGAAAATTCAATAAATTCCTAGAAGCAGCTGAGCCTAGAAAAATTACCTATAGCCCCACCATCAACTTAAGTATCCATACTGTTAATTTTGACGTAATATCAGAAGATGCTCTCATGTTTGTATGATTAGTCATGAAGGTGACATCAAAACAAGAATTATCCCATCAAGTCTTGTCTTGGGTAAATGTTGTCAACTTTATGGCTAATTATTACAATAAATTAATTATTCTGCCTTTACACTATTGTTTAGTTTTTTTTTTTTTTCTGAAGTTGTGATTGAAACATGAGGTTTTATTTTTTCCTTCATCTACTTCTTTTTCCTCTTCTATTTACTTTCTTCTTCTTCTTCTTCTTCTTCTTCTTCTCCTACAGTTTGCACTGTCTCAGTGGCCTCATATCGTGATCTCTTTGTAAAAACAAGATAATTCTTTAAGTCTTCTTCTAAAAGATTTCCAACTTTTTCAATTAATGATACGAGAGTGACGAAATGTGTTCGTAAAATGTCTTTCGTGAGGTCTGTTGGGTCGTGACGATCCATTTCACTAAGTTCTTATAGAGTGTTTGGAGAGTTTCAACAAACTTTTCAACTACTTCATCAACTTATCAACCAATAAACAAACGCTGACATAGGACGCCAGAATTAACACCCAAACAGAAACTTCCCTTTGGTTAATATAAACATGATCCTTATCATGTCCTTCATTTGCTTGGTGTTCTGTACAATAAGATGTTGATTTTCAAATTCTAAGACAATTTGAGGATATATATGAAACTGTATTGGAATATCTCTTAAGAGGAGGCAAAGAACATGACGACGCTGCTCCCTCAGTGAGACACAGAATGAAGGGTGAGCAGCAGGTATTTTGTACTGCCAAGGATGCCACAGAACCAACGGTGTTTGGTGGGGGGAAAGAGGAATAATTATTCTGATCTAATTCGTCAAATAGAGAAAACGAAAATAATATATTGGGGAATAATAATGCCAAACAGTGTGAAGTTAATGTACTCAAGAGGCAAGAAAATCCACCTGACATTTAGAAATATGTTTTAAGCATTTCAGTTTCGATAACAGAAATCTATGCTCACTTTGTCAGCGGCTCGTCCCATTTCGGTTTTAACACCATATGTAAGGAGATGGTGAATCAGTGGAGGGCATCCGGCGCAGTGACCAATAATAATAACAACATCAACAACAATAATATCGTCATTTCTACAGGTACATGTACAAGTTGTACAGACCATAACTGACATCAATGACTTACTACTATATAGGAAGCCACTTGCTATGTAGAGCATTCCGAGCAAATTAGGTCAATTTTGTCCCAGGATGCGACCCACACCAGTCCACTAACACCCAGGTGTCTTGAGGAAAAACGTCCTAATGTTTTCACCCGTACCGGTGATCGAACCACGGACCTCGGTGAGTGAGCTGAGTGCGCTAGCAGTCGAGCTAAGGTGATAATCTAATGACAAATGTCGTAGGAAATTCGTTTAAGAGATCTAACTCTATTCAGTCTTTCTTTTGTAAGAGTTAATTTTAATAAATTTTAAAAATATAATAAAAGATATTACAACCTTGATTCATGAAAAATACATCAATTTGGCAAAAAAAAAAAAATAGAACTTTCAAGCTATGGCTTAAAGTTGTAGGTAAACGATTTCAGTTTATTTTGGTAAAAGAGTTTTCTTTCGAAAATAATGATAAATATTGCCATTTTTGGCTAAATTCCATTGGCAACAATTTATTTTCCACAGGCTAAGCGGAGATACATAACGACTGCTTCTGGTAATATAGTTAACTCTTGAACAACGCGGGGGTTAGGGGCGCCGACCCCCTGTGCAGTCGAAAATCCGCGTATAACTATTGACTCCTCAAAAACCTAACTACCAACAGCCTACTGTTGACCGGAAGCCTTACCGAGGGAAGTGAGGAGCCCTTGAAGGCCGAAGTGGACCTGGGTTCCATGTGAACACCAGTTGGACTTGAGTTAGTCGCTACTAAGCCCCAGGCTGAGGCCTGATCCCACCTCAGTGCCAGACACGAGGACTGGCACGATGCTTCTGCTGCCGAAGTAGCAATCATCGGCAAAATGCAACTAAGCAACTTAAAGAAGTCGATTAACACGTATTTTATGTTATAAAATGTATTATATATTGTATTCTTACAATAAAGTAAGCTACAGAAAAAAAGTTATATAGAAAATCATTAGGATGAGAAAATACATTTGTTTATAGATACTGTAAGTTTATGTTCTCTGTTTACAAGCTGGCATCTGTGTCTCAGTACCTACATCAATATTGTCTTATATGATACAAAACACTGTGGATGTTATAACTATTACTAACACTAGACATCAAGAATAAAAAGATAATATGAGAATTGTTTTTTATTTATAATTAAATATTGTAACCTCAAGTTATGTTTACATTTATCTCAACTGTGTATGGAACATGTATGATCTGTAATATTGTTATTATTATCATGATTATTAGTATTATTAGTAGTAGTATATTATACTATTATATTATATATTATTATACTATTGAAAATTGTGGGTTTAGCACTTAGATATGATTATAAAAATAAAAATTATTATTAAATTATTATAATTATTATTACTATTATATTTTGTTGCATATATAAGTAGTATGACTGTTCAGAAAGGCGTATGTGAGCAGCTTTACTCCCCTCCCTTCTCCACCGGGTGGGAGTCAACGAGGGACCCTTGTCCACCGAGTGGGAGTCAAGGAGGGACCCTTGTCCACTGGGTGGGAGTCAAGGAGGGACCCTGTCCACCGGGTGGGAGTCAAGGAGGGACCCTTGTCCACCTGGTGGAAGTCAACGAGGGACCCTTGTTCACTGGGTGGGAGTCAACGAGCGACCCTTTTCCACTGGGTGGGAGTCAACGAGGGACCCTTGTCCACCGGGTGGGAGTCAACGAGGGACCCTTGTCCACCGGGTGGGAGTCAACGAGGGACCCTTTTCCACTTGGTGGGAGTCAACGAGGGACCCTCGTTGCTCTGGGGCACTGTAAAGAAGTATGTTGCTCTGGGGCTCTTTAAATAAGCATGTTGCTCTGGGGCTCTATAAAGAAGCATGTTGCTCTGGGGCTCTATAAAGAATCATGTTGCTCTGGGGCACTATAAAGAAGCATGTTGCTCTGAGGCTCTATAAAGAAGCATGTTGCTCTGGGGCTCTATAAAGAAGCATGTTGCTCTGGGGCTCTATAAAGAAGCATGATGGTCTGGGGCTCTATAAAGAAGCATGTTGGTCTGGGGCTCTATTAAGAAGTATGTTGCTCTGGGGCACTCTAAAGAAGCATGTTGCTCTGGGGCTCTACAAAGAATCATGTTGCTCTGGGGCTCTACAAAGAATCATGTTGCTCTGGGGCAATGTGGGAGTCAACGAGGGACCCTTGTCCACCGGGTGGGAGTCAACGAGGGACCCTTGTCCACTGGGTGGGAGTCAACAAGGGACCCTCGCTGACGGAGTAGAGTCACTTGGCTTCTGCTCTCATCAAGTCTGTAAGTATGGAGCTCCACTCTTTTTAGGATTTTTACTTAATTTAATGTAGAAAAAAGTTCTACTCTTGTTTGGTTTTTGTTTGACTGGACATTTCTAGAGTTACATTAATAATGTAATATTTAGTGAACACCATTTCTTTTAAAGGTCTTCAGCCTATCATGTGAGTGACTTCTTGTCCTGTTCGTAATTTCCTTTTATTTTCTTCCCAGCCTTGCTGTATGGTCGGGTCATCTGACAGATGCGAGACGAGAAGAGCAGCACGATCTAATAATACATCAGAAATCTGATATATCGTCACCTTGGGAGCTCTGCTGTTCCTTCCCCCCTTTGGTTTGTCTACATTTCTACTACATTACGAGAACTTTACTGTTCTAAAACTTCTGTGCAGGTCTACGATCTCATCAAAAGCCTCTTCTTGAGAACTCGGCTTTTCCTATACCAGAGGTACTATTTCTGCAACATTCTACGATTGAGGAACTTGGTCTGTTGATTATACCTCTGTTACCGATCTCCAGTTGTCTACCACTGCCGGCAGCCTATTTTCATAGGCATTCTTACCTCCTGAAGTTGGACTTCAGAATAGTCACGACCACCTGTGACCTCACAACACCATCTCTAGCTTCCCATTCCACTCCAGCTGTGCTTGTGCGCCTTGCCATACCAACGGCAGACTCAGAAGAACATCATTCTATACATATTAGGCTTCCTTCATTTGATTTATTTAATTTTTCCATCATTTACTTCAGTTAGGACGAGTTCATCTTTGTTTTATATTTTGAGAGGTTTCAATAAAAATCATATTTTGATATAACTTATTTTTCTGTTTTCTTTTTAAAAGGAGGAAGAGACTCCATCAAATGCTCTTTGAGAGTCTGAAGGGTAATTACACCTTCACATTATTACTATTATATATGATTGCATTTTTACCTTTGTTTACATTTCTTTCTAATGTGAATGCAACATGTACAATCTGTTATAATACTATTATATTTTTATATTATACTATTATATTAATGATCCTCGTGAGTTTAGAACTTAGTTATGATTAAATAATTATAACTTTATTATATTATTGCATCTTTACGTCTGTTTACGTTTCTCTGCGAAGGTAACATTTACGATCTGTAATTTTCTGTGTAAGTTTTGATAAATTTTATCTTTATGTAATAGATTTGTGTATATTTTACGGTAGTAAATGATAAAATAGACTAGTAAATACAAATATTTTATCCATTCATGACATATCTAACATTTTATTATTTTTTTCGGTCGCAAATCTCCCAAAAAAATCCGGGTATAAGTGGACCGACGCAGCGCAAATCCGCATTGTTCAAGGTCAACTATATTTCCTTTGGGATCAAGCAAGTAGCGTTAACGTAAATATTTATAAATGAATTGTTCATAAAGACTAAAAGAGCAGGATACAGTTACGAGTTAATGGATCATATCGGACGGTAACATCAGCATAAGTTGCAGTCTTCTTTGTGTTGGTTATTTGTAAATTGTTCAAAATTTCTGCAATTTTATTTGCAATCAAGATAAGATAATTATTCTGGAGATGAAGGATCATACTGGTGTCCACCATAAGTCAAGTGTACTCCATAATGATGTTTTTACTAGAACAGACTGAACCTAGTAAGTCAAAAGATAATTAGGGCAGTGTTTCGTTCTCTGAAGAGCTTGAACACTTTGTATACTGAGCGAAACGTTGTTCCATTTACAACTTATCCTGTATTATGTGCTAAATACAAGTGTTTCTTTTTCATTTTTTCCACATTTTTTACTTGCACGATTCGTCAGGGCAAAAAGTAATTTTTCCTTCTTTCTCCTCCAAGACGATTGTGTTATAGACTTGCTGTCAAGAAATTCAATTAACTGAGGATGTGTGGCAACGTTTTTGACTCCGTTCACTCTTTCCCAAACACCTGACTATGGTCGCTGTCTTCCTCACACCTGACTGTGGTCATTGTCTTCCTCACACTTGACTGTGGTCACTGTCTTCCTCACACCTGACTCTGGTCACTGTCTTCCTCACACCTGACTGTGGTCGCTGTCTTCCTCACACCTGACTGTGGTCACTGTCTTCCTCACACTTGACTGTGGTCACTGTCTCCATCACACCTGGGAAGACAGTACAGAGGGGGACACCAACAAGTGTTGGATGACATACACACAACTGAAGAGGAGGTGAAGAAGCTGCTCAGTGACCTTGATACCTCAAAGGTGATGGGACCGGACAACATTTCTCCGTGGGTCCTTAGAGAGGGAGTAGAGATGCTGTGTGCCACTAACAACAATCTTCAACACATCCTTTGAAACTGGGCAACTACCTGAGGTATGGAAGACGGCAAATGTAGTTCCCATTTTTAAGAAAGGAGACAGAAACGAGGCACTAAACTATAGACCAGTGTCACTGGCGTGTATAGTATGCAAAGTCATGGAGAAGATTATCAGGAGGAGAGTGGTGGAACACCTAGAACGGAACAAGATTATAAACGACAGCCAACACGGATTCAGGGAAGGCAAATCCTGTGTCACAAACCTTCTGAAGTTTTACGACAAGGTAACAGAAGTAAGACACAAGAATGAGGGGTGCGTTGACTGCATTTTCTTGGACTGCAAGAAGGCCTTCGACACAGTTCCCCACAGGAGATTAGTGCAAAAGCTATAGGATCAGGCACGTATAACAGGAAGGGCACCGCAATGGTTCAGAGAATACCTGACAGGGAGGCAACAACAAGTCATGGTACGAGATGAGGTATCACAGTGAGCGCCTGCGACGAGCGGGGTTCCACAGGGGTCAGTCCTAGGACCAGTGCTGTTCTTGGTATATGTAAATGACATGACGGAAGGGATAGACTCAGAAGCGTCTCTATTTGCAGATGTGAAGTTAATGAGGAGAATCAAATCAGATGAGGATCAGGCAGGACTACAAAGAGACCTGGACAGGCTGGACACGTGGTCCAGCAACTGGCTACTCGAATTTAACCCCGCCAAATGCAAAGTCATGAAGATCGGGGAAGGGCAAAGAAGACCGCAGACTGAGTATATGCTAGGTGGCCAAAGACTGCAAACCTCACTTAAGGAGAAAGATCTTGGGGTGAGTATAATACCGAGCACATCTCCAGAAGCACACATCAACTAGATAACTGCTGCAGCATATGGGCGCCTGGCAAACCTGAGAATAGCGTTCCGATACCTCAGTAAGGAATCGTTTCAAGACACTGTACACTGTGTACGTCAGGCCCATACTGGAGTATGCAGCACCAGTTTGGAACCCACACATGGTCAAGCACATCAAGAAATTAGAGAAAGTGCAAAGGTTTGCAACAAGACTAGTTCCAGAGCTAAGGGGAATGTCCCACGAAGAAAGGTTAAGGGAAGTCTGCCTGACGGCACTGGAAGACAGAAGGGTTAGAGGAGATATGATAACGACATAGACAATTCTGCGAGGAATTGACATGGTGGACAGAGACAGAATGTTCCAGAGATGGGACACAGAAACAAGGGGTCAGAATTAGAAGTTGAAGTTTCAGATGAATCAAAGGGATGTTAAGAAGAATTTCTTTAGTCATAGAGTTGTCTGGTAGTGGAATAGTCTGGCAAGTGACGTAGTGGAGGCAGGAACCATACATAGCTTTAAGAAGTTTGATAAAGCTAATGAAGATGGGAGAGAGAAGACCGGGTAGCGATCAGAGAAGAGGCTGGGTCAAGAGCTATGACTTGACCCCTGCAACCACAAATAGGTGAATACAAATAGGTGAGTGAACACAGACAGACAGACACACACACACACACACACACACACACACACAGGCACATACACACACACTCACATACAACGGTGTACCGCAGGGGTAAGTCCTAGGACCAGTGTTATTCTTGGTATATGTAAATGACATGACGAACGGGATAGACTCAGAAGTGTCTCTGTTCGCAGATGATGTGAAATTAATGAGGAGAATCACATCGGAAGAGGACCAAGCAGGACTTCAAACAAACCTGGACAAGCTTGACATCTGGTCTAGCAACTGGCTTCTCGAATTCAATTCCACCAAATGCAAAGTCATGAAGATCGGAGAAGGGCAAAGAAGACCGCTGACAGAGTACAGGCTAGGCGGACAAAAGCTACAAACCTCAGCAAAGGAGAAAGACCTTTAGGTGAGTATAACGCCAAGCACGTCTCCGGAGGCACACATCAACCAGATAACTGCGGCAGCATATGGGCGACTGGCAAACCTAAGACTAGCGTCCCCTTACCCTAACAAGGAATCGTTCAAGACACTGTACACCGTGTACGTCAGGCCCATACTAGAATAGGCAACACCAGTCTGGAACCCACACCTGGTCAATCACGTAAAGAAACTAGAGAAAGTGCAAAGGTTTGCGACAAGGTTAGTTCCACAACTCAGGGGTCTGTCCTATGAAGAAAGGTTGAGGGAAATAGGACTAACAACACTGGAGGAAAGAAGGGTCAGAGGAGACATGATAACGACATACAAAATACTGCGGGGAATTGACAAGGTAGACAGTGAAAGGATGTTCCAGAGAGGGAACACAGAAACAAGGGGACACAACTGGAAGCTCAAGACTCAGATGAGTCAAAGGGATGTTAGGAAGCATTTCTTCAGCCACAGAGTAGTCAGGAAGTGGAATAGTCTAGAGAAAGATATAGTGGAGGCAGGAACCATACACAGTTTTAAGACAGTGTATGATAAAGCTCATGGAGCAGGGAGAGCAGAGACCAAGTAACGGACAGCGAAGAGGCGGGGCCAGGAGCTGAGTCTTGACCCCTGCAACCACAATTAGGTGAGTACACACGCACACACACACTTTCAGGACCCTGTACACTGTGTACATTAGGCCATACTGGAGTATGCAGCGCCAGTTTGGAACCCTCACGTAGCCAAGCATGTAAGGAAACTAGAGAAAGTGCAAAGGTTTGCACCAAGACTAGTCCCGGAGCTAAGGGGTATGTCCTAGGAGGATAGGTTACGGGAAATCGACCTGACGACACTGGAAGACAGGAGAGATAGAGGGAATATGATAACGACATATAAAATAGTGAGATGAATCGACAAGGTGGACAGAGACAGAATGTTCCAGAGGTGGGACACAGCAACAAGGGGTCACAGTTGGAAGTTGAAGACTCAGATGAATCACAAGGATGTTAGGAAGTATTTCTTCAGTCACAGAGTAGTCAGGAAGTGGAATAGTCTGGGAAGTGATGTAGTGGTGACAGGATCCATACATAGCTTTAAGGAGAGGTATGATGAAGCTCATGGAGCGGGTAGAGTGACCGAGTAGCGGACAGTGAAGAGGCGGGGACAGGAGCTGTAACTCGACCCCTGCAACCACAACTAGGTGAGTACAACTAGGTGAGTACACACACTCACACACAAACACACACACACAAAACATACACACACACACACACAAAACATACACACACACACACACACACACACAAACAAACATACACACAAA
>WNWK01016765.1:0-12500 GCA_009830355.1 Cherax destructor
TCTATTATTGCACTGCATATCCATCCTTTAGAGAATTGCACAAGAACATATGGATACACAAAATGTCTAGGAACTAGGTACCAAAAGGGTTAACAGGAATACATCTAGATTTATACCTACAGTTATCTTACCTATTGTAAGCAAATTTATGATATTTGCTTAATATGTCTGGCAAATGAACAGCAATCTTTTTTAGACATAAAGAGAAACGATCAGACCAAAGAAAGATACAAAAAGGGGAAATGGTACAGAGGGGACAGTTGGGGAACACAATGGGACATACCAAACCAGGCATCAGCCCATCAAGGCCGAATGAACAATCAAATGCAAAGTCATTACTGGAGACACCAGGGGTATGTACACCAGGGGCCATACCAGGTAGTACACCACCAGTGGTACTAACGAAACACAAAGCAAGGCAAAACATCTCAAATGGTAATTCCTGCTTTATATTTGCAAATATTCAGGGTCTGAAATCAAATAAAAACGTTAGTTATGTCAGTGGGCTTCTATCAGAAGCGAATGCCATGTCTGGAGCATTTACAGAAACACATACAAGGGATGTTTTGGACGGAGAGGTAAAGATAGAAAACTATAACATGTATAGATGTGATAGAATTAATAGGTCACAGGGAGGAGTAGGACTCTGTAAAAGATACTTTCTGTTGCACAGAAGTGCTGAACTCTACGAATGATATAGTAGAAATCCTCGGCATTAAAGTTGAAAACAGGAATTTGGTAATTATCCTAGTATACAAACCACCATCAGCAACTGCCGAGGTATTCACAGATCAGTTAAGGAAGATAGATAGCTATGTGGATAGGCTAGAAAATCCCACACCAAATATTTTAGCCCATGGAGATTTTAATCTCCCTCGTGTAAAATGGAAGATGGCGCAATATAATGTTATACCAGAAATATCTCCTGGAAGCACCCTGGCTCAACAGGCACATACCAGGGAACTAATGAGGCTTTGTGAAAAGTACTCATTGAACCAACAGATAATTGATCCCACTAGGAATGAAAATATCCCGGATTTAATATTCACAAACAACGGGGAACTAATCAAAGACATAACAGTTACAAAAACAATATACTCTGATCACAACATCATAGCAGTTCAAACGAATATTTACCCAGGGTTAGGGAACTGCGGCACTAATGTTAGAGACCGAATGTTCAGTAAGTTTAATTTTAACAACCAAAGAATTGACTGGGAAAAAATAAACCAAGAGCTATCAGACATATCCTGGGAATCAGCCATGAGCGCCCTAAATCCCCACCAGTGCCTAAAGAAGCTGAAACATAAGCATACAAGGTATGTCTGAAGCACGTACTATTGAGGAAACCCAGAAGATCAGATATAGAGAGAGAGCGTAGGAGATGGTACAGAAGAAAACGGGTTACTAAATTGCTTAAAAACACAAATATGTTGCAAAAGAGGAAAGATAGTCTTAGCCGAGAGATCACTGAATTAGAGCAAAAAAATAGGATGCCATACCTAACAGAAGAAGTACAAAGGGAACAAAGGGCCATCCAGGATATTCCAAGAACCCCAAAATATTTCCATTCATATGCAAAATCCAAGCTAAGAACTACCTGTAGAATTGGACCATTATTGAGAGGAGATTCGTATACTGACGAAAAACAGGAAATGAGTGAAATCCTAAAGGAACAGTATGAGTCAGTGTTCAGCAACCCACTAAATGACAGCAAGGCAGAAAATGTAGAAATACTTTTCACTCCAGCAGAAGGCCGGCAGACCAACTGACATTAGTAAAAATCCCATAGATTTCGAAAAAGAAATGGACAACATGCCCACTCAGCACCTGGACCAGATTCATGGAATGCTCTATAAAGGAGTGCAAAGTACCATTAGAACGAGCCCTCAGTATTCTTTGGAGAAAGAGCTTAGATCTAGGTGAAATACCGGAGGCCTTAAAGAGTGCAGACAGCTCCTTTGCATAAGGGAGATAGTAGAGCACTAGCTAAAAATTACAGACCTAACTTCTCACATCATAAAAATCTTTGAAAGAGTGATGAGACGGCAGATTACAAAGTTCATGGACCAGCACAACCAGCATAACCCGAACCAGCATGGTTTTAGAGCAGGACGATCATGCCTGTCACAGCTGCTGAACCATTATGACAGAATTACGGAGGCATTGGAAGACGACCAAAACGCAGATGTGATTTACAAAAATTTTGCAAAGGCGTTTGACAAATGCGATCATGGAGTGATAGCGCACAAAATGAGGGCCATGGGCATTACGGGGAAGGTAGGCAGATGTATTTTCGGGTTCCTAACACACAGAACACAAAAAGTAGTAGTGAACAGGGCAAGATCCAGCATCAGCGAGGTCAAAAGCTCAGTGCCCAAGGCACTGTCCTGGCACCTCTGCTGTTTCTCATCCTCATAGCAGACAGATAAAAACACCCGGCACACTTTTGTATCATCATTTGCAGATGACACTAAAAATAAGCATGAAAGTCACTACGGTAGAGGACACTGAAAAATTACAGGAAGACATAAGCAGGGTTTCCAGTGGGCAGTGGAGAACAACATGACGTTCAATGGTGATAACTTCCAGCTGCTGAGGTATGGAAAGAATGAAGAACTCAAAAGGAGTCACTCGAGGAGTCACTCAAGAGGGTCACCAAATAAAACGAAAGGAATGCGTAAAAGAATTGGGAATAATTTTGTCAGCTGACCTTTCTTTTAAAGACCATAACAAGACAAACATCACGACAGCCAGGAAGATGACGGAGTGGGTATTGAGAACTTTCAAAACAAAGGAAATAATGCCAATGGTGACACTCTTCTTTAAGGCTCACATTGAGCCAGTAAAGTTTTTCTTTATCTTGTTTTTAGTAATTTATACAGGAGAAGGGGTTACTAGCCCATTGTTCCCAGCGTTTAGTCGCTTCTTACGACACACACAGTATACGGAGGAAGAATTCTGTTCCACTTCCCCATGGAGATAAGCAGAAATAAACAAGAACAAGAACTCGGAAGAAAAACAGAAGAAAAACCCAGAGGGGTTAGTATATATATGCTTGTACATGCATGTGTAGTGTTGCCTAAGTGTAAGTAGAAGTAGCAAGACATACCTGCAACCTTGCATGTTTATGAGACAGAAAAAGACACCAGCAATCCTACCATCATGCAAAACAATTACAGGTTTATGTTTCACACTTATTTGGTAGGACGGTAGTACCTCCCTGGGTGGTAGTACCTCCCTGGTTGGTTGTACCTCCCTGGGTGGTAGTACCTCCCTGGGTGGTAGTACCTCCCTGGTTGGTTGTACCTCCCTGGGTGGTAGTACCTCCCTGGGTGGTAGTACCTCCCTGGGTGGTAGTACCTCCCTGGGTGGTAGTACCTCCCTGGGTGGTTGCTGTCTACCAACATATAGAGAGGATGGAACAAAATAGAATGACTTCAAGAGTGTATAAATCTGTAACGGAGGGAAGGCGGGGTAGGGGTCGGCCTAGAAATTATTATTATTATAATCAAAAGAAGCGCTAAACCACAAGGGTTATACAGCGTCGGCCTAGAAAAGGTTGGAGGAGGGGGTAAAGGAGGTTTTGTGTGCGAGGGGCTTGGACTTCCAGCAAGCGTTCGTGAGCGTGTTAGATAGAAGCGAATGGAGACAAATGGATTTTAGGACTTGACGTGCTGTTGGAGTGTAGGCAAGGTAACATTTATGAAGGGTTTCAGGAAAAAAGGCAGGCCGGACTTGATTCCTGGAGATGGGAAATACAGTGTCTGCACTCTGAAGGAGGGATGTTAATGTTGCAGTTTTTTAGCTGTAGTGTAAGCGCGCCTCTGGCAAGAGTGATGGAGTGAATAATGATGAAAGTTTTTCTTTTTCGGGCCACCCTGCCTTGGTGGGAAACGGCCGATGTGTTAATAAAAAAAAAAATATTCTTTAAGTCACTTGTTGTCTCCAGACTGAGACACTGCTGTGTAATGACGGAGATTTTCAAGGCATTCAAGATTGTTGAACTGGAAAACGTACAAAGAACTTTCACTGCTTGTATACACTCAGTCAAGCATCTGAACTACTGGCAACACCTGAAGTCCTTTCAACTGTATTCCTTGGAGCGTAGGCGAGCAAGGTACATAATAATTTACACCTGGAAAATCCTGGAGGGACTGGTTCCAAGCCTGAACACTGCTTAGGTATGGAAAGAATAAAGAACTCAAAAGGAGTCACTCAAGAGAGTCACCAAATAAAACGAACGCGTAAAAGAATTGGGAATAATTATGTCAGCTGACCTTTCTTTTAAAGACCATAACAAGTCAAAGATCACGACAGCCAGGAATATGACGGGGTGGGTATTGAGAACTTTCAAAACAAGGGAAATAATGCCAATGGTGACACACTTCAAATCGCTAGTGCTTCCTCATTTAGAATATTGCTCAGTGCTGACGGCCCCGTTCAAAGCAGGAGAAATATCAGAGCTGGAACAAATACAGAGATCATTTACGGCTCACATTGAGCCAGTAAATCACTTAAATTACTGGAAACGCCTTTAAGTCTTGAACATGTACTCATTGGAGTGGAGGAGAGAAAGATACATGATAATATATGCCTGGAAAGTACTCGAGGGCCTGGTCCCAAATCTGCACACTGCCATAACAACATACTGGAGTGAGAGATATGGGAGGAAGTGTAAAATAAACCCAGTGAGGAGCAGGGGTGCGGTTGGGACAATACGGGAACACTGTATCAACATCCGGGGTCCCAGACTATTCAACATCTTTCCAGAAGATATCAGAAACATGGCTGGAACCAGTGTAGAAGCCTTCAAGAGGAAACTCGACAAGTATCTTCACTAGGTGCCAGATCAACCAGGCTGTGACGGATACGTGGGGCAGCGGGCCTCCAGCAGCAACAGCCTGGTTGACCAGGCAAGCACCAGACGAGCCTGGCCCATAGCCGGCTCAGAAAGTAGATAAACTCTCAAAACTCTTCAAAGGTATAAAGGTAAAGGTATTTTATTTTCATTAATAAGATACTCTGACAGCACATAGGTTAGGATACTACCTCTTACATTCTTCAAGAAAGTGACCATAAGGCTGACCACATTTCATGTAGTTTGATCATCTGTGAGTCTGTCAAACTGCCAGATGTAGTAGCCATTAAGATGGCTACTACATGGGTCAGCCTGTTCACATTATAAAGTCACTACGATAACATACTTATTTACGCTCATGTTATAGGGAATGACAGATCTACTCAGACTTTTAACTGCATTATATAACATTCACTTTCATTATTTACTTCCCTAATATTATTCCTAATGTTTAACACAGACATATACAAGTTATATTCTACATTGTCCTTCAGTGTACATTCTCTGGCTAACTCATCAACTTTATCATCAACGAATAATTTAATGTGTGACGGAATCCATACAACTTGTACATTAATTCCTTTTTCTCTGATTTTCGTGTGTGTGTCTATCTGGTTTCTCCAATGAACATGTTGTTAATAGTCATGCGAGTCTAGTGTTCTCAATGACGACATAGAATCAGTAATAAACACTCAGGCTTAGTGTCATATGAAGGTAGAAGGTATATTATTATTATAATCAAATAGAAGCGCTAAACCACAGGGGTCATACAGCGGTAGAAGGTATAAACATACCAACAATATGGATGGAAGAACTCGAGTTAATTTTAGTGCCATTAAGATGACAAACAATTCAGTTTGCAGTGTAGACGCCCAGATGTTAATTATTATGCCTAACTCAACATGGTTGCTATAGTTGTTACCTAGAGAGGTGGCAACAAGAACAGTGCAGCCCTGCCAGTAGACTCCTGTGTAGATCCTTCAATGTATATAATTTGTCATATATTGTTACTAACAATTAAGTGAGAAATTTCTTCTTGAGCAGTTGCCATTGCCAGTGATTTAAAGAAGGGATTACAAGTGATGATCTTCTTGGGAGGGGCTCTAAGATGTGTCATGTTAAATAACTGCAACTGCCAAAGAGGGATGAAATGGTCTTGTTGTCCAAGACGTGGAAGAACCCAGAAGTCCCTAGACGGGGATGAGGGACTAATGGTGGGGAGGGGATGATACCTTTGATGAGTTTCGACAGTCATACCACTCTGGGAGCCCTGCCATGGGAAGGAAGGACTAATGGTGGAGAGGGGCTAATGATGGGGAGGAGAGGGACTAATGGTGGGAAGGGGAGGGACTAATTGTGGGGAGGGGATAGACTAATGGTGGGGAGGGGGAGAGACTAATCGTGGTTAGGGGGAGGAACTAATGGTGGGAGGAGGGACTAATGATGGGGAGGGGTGGACTTCAGGTGAGGGAAGGAATTACAGGTGAGAGAGGGAAGGGATTACAAGTTAGGGAGGGGAAGTTAGGTTAAGGTAATGTAGGGTAAGGCAGGGTATGGTATGATAGGGTAGTGGAAAGACTACAGGTGGGGTAGAGCAGTGTAGGGGGATGGAAGGGCAGGGTTAGGTAAGATAGGGTAGGGCTGGATGTTAGAAGACAAGTGTGGTGGTAAACTAAGCAGCTTACACCAGGATCATCCAGGTTTAAAGGTGTTGTGGGGCTCCTCTGGCTTATTTCTTATGTACACACAAAACAATATTAATTTCTGGTATAGGGCAAGATTACAGTGATCAACGTTGGTGTTTTGGGGTGGTGTGTTGCGTTCTGGTGTGAGTCTTACATGACTCTCACTGCTGAATCTTACAATGCTCACACCAGTCACTGCTGAATTTTACGAGGCTCACAGCAGCCATCACACATGCACTACCATGGGTGATACAGGTGGGTGACAGGCTGCTTCAGTCATGCTACTCCAGCTCAGAGGCTCACAGCAGCCATCACACATGCACTACCATGGGTGATACAGGTGGGTGACAGGCTGCTTCAGTCATGCTACTCCAGCTCAGAGGCTCACAGCAGCCATCACACATGCACTACCATGGGTGATACAGGTGGGTGACAGGCTTCTTCAGTCATGCTACTCCAGCTCAGAGGCTCACAGCAGCCATCACACATGCACTACCATGGGTGATACAGGTGGGTGACAGGCTGCTTCAGTCATGCTACTCCAGCTCAGAGGCTCACAGCAACCATCACACATGCACTACCATGGGTGATACAGGTGGGTGACAGGCTGCTTCAGTCATGCTACTCCAGCTCAGAGGCTCACAGCAGCCATCACACATGCACTACCATGGGTGATACAGGTGGGTGACAGGCTGCTTCAGTCATGCTACTCCAGCTCAGAGGCTCACAGCAGCCATCACACATGCACTACCATGGGTGATACAGGTGGGTGACAGGCTGCTTCAGTCATGCTACTCCAGCACAGAGGCTCACAGCAGCCATCACACATGCACTACCATGGGTGATACAGGTGGGTGACAGGCTGCTTCAGTCATGCTACTCCAGCTCAGAGGCTCACAGCAGCCATCACACATGCACTACCATGGGTGATACAGGTGGGTGACAGGCTGCTTCAGTCATGCTACTCCACCTCAGAGGCTCACAGCAGCCATCACACATGCACTACCATGGGTGATACAGGTGGGTGACAGGCTGCTTCAGTCATGCTACTCCAGCTCAGAGGCTCACAGCAGCCAACACACATGCACTTCCATGGGTGATACAGGTGGGTGACAGGCTGCTTCAGTCATGCTAATCCAGCTCAGAGGCTCACAGCAGCCATCACACATGCACTACCATGGGTGATACAGGTGGGTGACAGGCTGCTTCAGTCATGCTACTCCAGCTCAGAGGCTCACAGCAGCCATCACACATGCACTACCATGGGTGATACAGGTGGGTGACAGGCTGCTTCAGTCATGCTACTCCAGCTCAGAGGCTCACAGCAGCCATCACACATGCACTACCATGGGTGATACAGGTGGGTGACAGGCTGCTTCAGTCATGCTACTCCAGCTCAGAGGGTCACAGCAACCATCACACATGCATTACCATGGGTGATACAGATGGGTGACAGGCTGCTTCAGTCATGCTACTCCAGCTCAGAGGCTCACAGCAGCCATCACACATGCACTACCATGTGTGATACAGGTGGGTGACAGGCTGCTTCAGTCATGCTACTCCAGCTCAGAGGCTCACAGCAACCATCACACATGCACTACCATGGGTGATACAGGTGGGTGACAGGCTGCTTCAGTCATGCTACTCCAGCTCAGAGGCTCACAGCAGCCATCACACATGCACTACCATGGGTGATACAGGTGGGTGACAGGCTGCTTCAGTCATGCTACTCCAGCTCAGAGGCTCACAGCAGCCATCATACATGCACTACCATGGGTGATACAGGTGGGTGACAGGCTGCTTCAGTCATGCTACACCAGCTCAGAGGCTCACAGCAGCCATCACACATGCACTACCATGGGTGATACAGGTGGGTGACAGGCTGCTTCAGTCATGCTACTCCAGCTCAGAGGCTCACAGCAACCATCACACATGCACTACCATGGGTGATACAGGTGGGTGACAGGCTGCTTCAGTCATGCTACTCCAGCTCAGAGGCTCACAGCAACCATCACACATGCACTACCATGGGTGATACAGGTGGGTGACAGGCTGCTTCAGTCATGCTACTCCAGCTCAGAGGCTCACAGCAGCCACACACATGCACTACCATGGGTGATACAGGTGGGTGACAGGCTGCTTCAGTCCTGCTACTCCAGCTCACCACCTGGGTCCTGGTTGTAGTGGACCACTGGTTCACCACCTGGGTCCTGGTTGTAGTGGACCACTGGTTCACCACCTGGGTCCTGGTTGTAGTGGACCACTGGCTTCACCTGATTCCTTGTGACTGGCTGTGTGATGGAGGATGGAAGGTAACGCGAAGGGCCATTTACAGAAAGTAACCTTGTTTCTGTAAATGGCCTCTCGTACGTGGGTGTCACCCAGGTACAAACTAAAATGTAAAAAGCCTTTAAATGTTTCAAGAGTGAGGAAACAATGAGACTGCAGCATTTTCACTCCAATAGTCATACAACACAAACTGTCGTAGTTATTTACAGCTGTCATATATATATATATATATATATATATATATATATATATATATATATATATATATATATATATATATATATATATATATATATATATATATATATATATATATATATATATATATATATATATATATATATATATAATCCTTAATTACAGTGAAGGGATGTAACAGAGCTGTAAACACAGAATATTATTGTTATAGTGAGGGGGGAGCGCTCAACTCTGGTAAGATTCAAGGAAGGGGAAAACAGATCCAATTCCTTGAATCAACAGCCCCTCACTTGCATCCAGGAACCTCCCTTCAGGGGTGAGAGCACAGAGCAATATTCTGTACGTGACTTAAATAGTACCACCACCACCACTAGTGTTATTTCTCTTGTTCTGAAAGGTCTGATTATCCACACTATCATTTGTCTGGCCTTTGTTGCATTTGCTTTATGTTCTCTAAATGACAGGTCGTCTGACATTTTTTTCTTAGGCATTTTACTTATTTCTTATGTTCTGAGAGATGGGATGTCTATGCTCTGTATTCTGTTCTCTTTTGAGTTCATTTTTCCTATTTCTAAGCAACTGAAATTTGTCACCACTTATCCATATGATAAATTCAAACTCCTATTGGCAGATTTTATTGATATCTTGTGAAAGTTTATCGTATCTTCTATTAAAAGTGACTTTCATAGTTACTTTGATATCGTCCACAAAGGATGATGGAAGTTGTAACTAGTGTTTTTATCTGTCTACTTTAAGGATAAGAAACAGAGGTGGTACTAGTACCGTGCCCTGGGGTACTGAACTTTTTACTTTGCTGAGACTCAATTTCGTTTTGTTTACTACCACTCTTTATGATCCAATTGTTAGAAAATGAATATTCACTTCCCTACTTTTCATGTTATACCTTTTGACCTCATTTTATAGGGTATCACTCCACTGTCATACTTGTCAAATGCCTTTGTAAACTCTGTGTAAACCAAATCTGACTTTTAGTTTAATTCTAACGCTTCATACTTATTTACTTATTTTCATAAGTAAAATCAAGATTGTGTTTAATAACTTTCAATTTTCAACACTTATGTACGGTAATAAGACCAAATTCTTGAAACAATTGGCTTGTTCATGTGGCTTATGACCAAAGTTGCTAAAGCCATCCCAGCATCCTGGGTTGGCTAGGATAACTTTTTTTTCACAATCCGCAGTGGCAAAGTTTCAAATATTTACAAAAATTGGCCTCAAAATACAAGAACTTTGAGTTAAATTTCACTACGTTGCTGCAGATTTGACCATTTTATGTGGAAAATAGTGTGAACTTTTTATTCCATTTAAAACACTTGAAAATAATTTTAGTGTTGTAATAATATTGGTAGAATTACCGACAATATGTTAGTAAAGGACACAATGCACTAATGTGACATTTATTGTGGCAACGTTTCGCTTCCAGGAGCTTTTCAAGCCGTTATAACGGCTTGAGAAAGCTCCTGGAGAGCGAAACGTTGCCACAATAAAATGTCACATTAGTTGCATTTGTGTCCTTTTACTTAACATACTACTACTACTTATATCACTACTACTACTACCACCACTAGTATTTCACCTCACTTTGAGAGTATATATATGCCCACTGTGTCCATGTATCGCTTGTAACGGCTTGATAAAGCTCCTGGAGAGCGAAACGTTGCCACAATAAAATGTCACATTAGTTGCATTTGTGTCCTTTTACTTAATTTTAGTGTTGCTGATCTGAACGTCTTCAATATTTAATGACTGGTACATCTCAGGACCTGGACGGTACATCTCAGGACCTGGACGGTACATCTCAGGACCTGGACGGTACATCTCAGGACGTGGACGGTACATCTCAGGACCTGGACGGTACATCTCAGGACCTGGACGGTACATCTCAGGACCTGGACGGTACATCTCAGGACCTGGACGGTACATCTCAGGACCTGGACGGTACATCTCAGGACCTGGACGGTACATCTCAGGACCTGGACGGTACATCTCAGGACCTGGACGGTACATCTCAGGACCTGGACGGCGCCCATTAACTTGTATCTGCGTGCCACCATTTTTTTTATGTAGTAAAATAATAGAAAAAATTGAAATCGTTGGAATCCGTGACATAACTGGAGAATGACACATCTGATAGGCTTCAAATTTTCACCACTGATGTAGTTTACGGAAGACAAAGTTCACTCTGCTTTTGGGTGGCACACGACCCAATTTTCAAATTTTATTGAATAAATGGTCATACTCATTTTTATTCAACTAAGAATGCTTCTTTTGTTTGGCTTCAAAATATTACTGACGATATAGTCTATACATAGGATGATGTTCCAGGTGCAAATTTCAAATTTTACTTAAATTTACAAAAAAAATGGAATCGTTCGAATATCAATTACTGGCGGATGCATTTTCTGATCGCCTTCAAATTTTTACCATTAGTGAACTTAATTAGAATCAAGTTTGTCACTCTGAGTTATGTAAATTTCAATTTGCTAATTTTATTAGGTATGTTCTGGTGTATCTTAACTGGAAGTAAATTACTCAAGAACGCCTTGTTCAATCGGCTTCAAACTTTCAACGCTGGTGTACTGTATATTGGGCAATATTCATGGGGTTATTTGCATGCCTGGGCCACCTACGCACAATGCTATAAAAGCCATGCCCAAATATGGTTTTCTAATATAACAACAGAAATGGTTATAACCTTAATTTTTAAAGGGGTGGAGGGGTAAGCCAGCAGAAGGCCTCGGTCAGACGACCAAAAGCTCCAGCTGTGGGTCATCATATGACTAACACCCGCGTCAGGAAACACTTGTCCTATTTCCATCTTAACCAGAAGATATCAGAAACACGGTTGGAACAAGTGTAGAAGCCTTCACGGGGAAACTGGACAAGTATCTTCATCAGGTGCCAGATCAACCAAGCTGTGATGGATATATGGGGCAGCGGGCCTCTAGCAGCAACAGCCTGGTTGACCAGGCAAGCACCAGATGAGCCTGGCTCCGATAGTAGTGAAACTCTCAAAACTCTTCACAGGTATATAAAGATTTCCAGACAAATCTTACCTCACCTTGTGATAACTGGAGAGAGGTTCCTCTGGTCACCACCATTATTATAATCAAAAGAAGCGCTAAACCACAAGGGTCTGGTCACCACCAGAGCTTCAACAGTCGTGTAACCTACTTAGGAGAGTGTTGGTGCCAGTGTTGTCACTTTTGATCTCAAAATGTTATATTATTGTTTTACACTGCATTAGTTTGCCTTGACACTGACAAGGGGCTCTTGATCCAAGGAACTGGACTTATTGTCCCCTTGGGTCTGATTTGAATGCCTCCCATTCTACGGGCGCTACGTGACCCCTACGGGTTTAGCGCTTTCCTCTGACTAAAATTATATAACAGTTGTGACTGGCTCCAGGCATCAACATTCAATGACTGAACAAGACGGCATAATAC